>VXBJ01006728.1:458494-483177 GCA_013400055.1 Nycticryphes semicollaris | reverse complement strand
TACATTGTTTAATAAAAAAAATATAATAATCAAGCCTATGAGGTGGATTGTTCTGTAGTTTGATCACAGCAGTGCCATTCAGAATGAAGACTGGGGTTCTAGGCTCATTGAAATCAATGGAAAAATCCTGCTGACTTCAGTGGCCTGAATATTTAGCATTTCTAATTTAGCAGAGAAGGGTTAACAGCAAAATAATATTTTTTTCAGGATTTTTTGTTCCTTATTGTGCTACACAAGAATGTAAGCATGTTCCAAGAATGTAAGATTTGTCCAAAAAAGATAGACCTAGAATACTGATGAAGGAAACTCACTATACAAAACCCATTTTACCTGCAGAATTTCACAGACAATTTCAAATGACAGGCATTACTAATCTAGAACACCGTTTTTGACACAGAGGTGCTATGCAGGCTGCAGCACCGGGAAAATTTGGGTTGTTTATCTAATTGTAAACTCTGTTTTTATTTATGGCAAAATTAATTCAGCACAGCATTTCTCTGCTTGGCTCTTTAAAATGGAGACTGTCATTCCTATCACATTATCCTATATAAAGTGATTTGATAATATGTACCAATTTCCAAGATGAAATAACTGATACATAAAGGCTGTTGAAATTAATTAAATTGTTGCCCTTTAATTCTGAACCAAGCTCCAGAAATACAACAGAATTTTTCCCGTAAGTCAATTTTTATCCCATAAGCCAATTGACCCAAATATCTTCTTTTCCTTTAATAAAGGTGAAGTCCTGTTTTATTCTCTTAACTACACACAGCATTTCACATGAAGCCGTGAAAATTCTTAACCACTAATAACATGAAGTGTCTCTTGTTCCCACAAGAAGAAAAAACAACACCTGTACTACTTTTAAGCCACAACACTGAATCACTTGGCAAGAGATCAAACAGAATAGCATTGTTTTCTATTGTTAGTCATTTATGTGCTGCCAAAACACATTTTACTGCTTTTAAAAAGTGTCATGTTGATTACCACTTCCAAAGAATTTTACATTTCTACAGGTGATGAGCTCTGCTTCATCGGCTCTGTCAAAAAAGAACATCTTGCATCATTAATACTCTCTTTCATAGGTTCTGAAACACATTAAGGGGGCTTACAAAGTTTATCAAAAATGTGACTAATATTATTTAAGTGGGTTTTTTTGTTAGCATAAGATCTACAGAGCTTAATCTAAACAGCACCTAGGCAGGAACTGGTGATGTAATTTTCTGGTTTTCTAAAAGACTCTGGGTCTGAGACAACTGTGACTGCCATTAACAGATATTTTACAAGTGCATTTTCAGTAAAGGCCAGAAAAATTTCCAAACAAGCAAGATACTTATGTGTGTGAATCTATCTCTTTTCTTTGTGCGAATGAAGTTGTACAGGGGAATTGGTCTTTTGGTGAACTGGGCCTTCAGCTGTCAAATTTTCTGACTAGTCACATTTTCAGAATTTACAAAATCCATTTACCTATACATAAATTAAGATTATCCAGACATTCATAACTATGCACCTGCATAACTTGCAATTACAATACCCTTATGATTTTTTTGGACTTGTTAGGGTAGAATCTGCCCGTCGCTCTCCCAAATTACAGAGCATCTGCCTCCTGACTTAATGTTAAGAACTGTCAATTGAATTAAACTACAGCATTTCAACACTAATTTATACATTGTAGCTGTAAGTCATTTTCATGAGTAGAGTTAAGTGTATTTTACTATAAAGCAGGTGTAGTCTGTCTAACTTTCACTGCTAGATTATGTCTTTTGACATAATGAAGACTACGTCAGTGAACAAATAACCATAACATACAGAACACCAGGAAGGATTTGTGATGAAGCATAAAATAGGCTAGTTACCAAATTTAACAAACAATTCAGTAACTGAGGTTTTCCAACTAAAAGCACTTTACACAAAACAGGCAACATTGTGAAACAGTGAGACCTGTCTTTTCAAAACAGACTGTCTTTTGTTTACTTTTAAATATAAAAAAAACAACCCCAAAATAAAAAAAAAAAATGCATTTTTTCCATGGATCTATGAAAGACTTTTTCTGAATGCACATTTTATAGTATGAAACAAGATAGAAAAAACACATAGTTTCTCAGAAGTACAAAGTTGCTCAAGATTTTAGCAAGAATTTCAGCGTGAAGCAGTGAAGTAGGCTCTTTTATCTCTCCATTGTACTACTGTAATTCTAAAGTTAACCTATTCCATGAATACATTTATGTAAATAATTTTTCATTTATGTACTTAAACTGCACAATTAGACATGATTTGCTCCCTTCATTACAACATATAACCCAAAAAAACTCCATATAGTGGAGTATCATTGAAAATTAGCTTAAAACCAGTCAAAGTACATTTATTGACTAACATTTTCATGTTTTCAATAACAAGTCAAAGATTTCTTCAGGGGACAGAAAGTTTATATCAGAAATAGCAGAATACACAATCTTTTTTAAACCAATGTTGCAAGAAAATTTCAGCCAGACAGAAGGCATAATCATGCTAATAAAAAAAAAATATATAAATGAAAGCAGAGTATCTGTGTTCAGCAAATAATCTGGTTTTGGACAAATTTAACAACCAAGGTTTAACAAACGTTTTTCAGAAATTTAGGGTTATCTATTACATTCTACAGCAAGCTCACTTACACTGAAACACATCATTACAACGAGAACAATTTATCCCACATTCAATGAATGGTTTTGGGGAAAATGCTTTTTATTAACTGTTAAAAGCCAAAAATAAGATCACAGTCACAGTATGGGGGTTCAGATCTAATTTCCCTACAAGCGAGTGTATATCAAAAACTAAGTGTCAGAGCCTGCCTGAGGATTTTTCTTCTCAGACCTGTGCAAATGTGGACGCAAACTCTTGTCCTGATCTGTTAAGGCCAGCTGTTTTCACAGAGTTTCAGACTAAGATAAAAGAAAACTCAAAGGAATAGATGACCTCATGAGATTTCCACTCCTTAGGGTAGAAGCCTGCAAAGAGCAGTTTATGATATTTCCCAGCTGTCAAAGTCATAATGAAAGCCTCGCATTGACTAATTTAGTATAACATAAACAAGTACATCCAGACTCCATTGACTTGGCCAACATCAAGTTTGCATTTAAGATCTTCCAAAAACCCAAAATCTGAGCTTATTTTCCACAAAGCTGTGTGTATAATGATTCTACAAAATGTATGCTTTACAGAAGACATTTCACATTTCTTTCCAGAATGCATCTCTTTTAATTAGCTGGATGTGATAATGGAACTGTGTCAGTTTTCAGGTTTCTAACATTTAAACAAAATATTTTAGTTCACAAGGATGGGAGTTGCTCTGTGGGATATTTCTGTGGCAGGTGGCAGCCTGCTTTCTTTCAACACACACGACGCATGCATTCATTAAAAAAAAAAAAAAGAAAAAGAGAAAGCACTGAATAAATTCCAATTTGGCATGATTATGTGATGTGTGGCCTTGTCTGCATGGAAACTCTCACCTATTGGCACTTGCAATTTTAGTATCATGTAATTAAATTGATTTTTTTGTCAAGTCAGTTTTAAACTATGTCTTTGAGGTAAAAGGCCAGTGCATTAATCCACTGTGGTATTTATTATTTAAATACTAATCAAGAGGTCAATTAATGTTTTCATTGCTTTTGTAAATGAGTAATGGCGTACTGCTCAGAGCTCTTGGGAGAGTCTACTGTTAAATAGGAATCTGATTTCATTACTTCTTTTCAAATGGTCCTAAATTATGCAGCTCTTACTTTCTAGACATTTTACAGTTCATGTGAGTGGAGTGTTTCACTTGAACAATAAACCCTATATTGCACATCCAAAAGCCCACACTTCTCAAATACGGTAGGATTCTATTTCCATTCTTCAGGTCCAGATCTATTTTGCAGTAAAAGGATTTGATGAATATACAGCTGATTTAAATGTAAGAACAAAAGTCTCTCCATGTATCAGATATGAAATAAGAAGTTTCTATTTGTCTTCAGTATTGAATGGAATGGAAATCAAGTCAGCAAAGGATGATTAGCCATTTTGCTAAAATTGATTCACGTGTATGAAAAGCCAGGGTTTAGTATATACATTCCTGAGTTTACTAAACACCTATATAAACTCTATTTTCCATACTCATTAGGGATTACATTATTGAACGCATTTTGTGCCAGGCTTCCAGTTCTTATATCCTATAGGAATCAGTCTTGAACAGCTACTTCATCTTATAATGAAACTCCAGACTGCTATAAAGTGATCAAGGCATAACGTACTCCTCCTCGTGGTTATCTGTTTCACTATAAACTTTAAGATTCTCCTGGCCCAGAAGTGTGCTGGCTGTCTCAGCTGGGAGCAGAGATGCCAGATGTCAGCACAGGAAAGGACTGGTTCAAGATCTTCATCCTAGCGCAGTCTAGCTCACTGTTTGTCTGGAATCTGTTACTTTTTTTTCCACTCTATTTCCTTTGGGCTCTTGTGCAAAGTGGAAAAATCAGATAGATAGAGAGAGAGAGACTGTCAAATAAGGTTCTATGAAGAACAGATAGAACTTTTTCATGAAGTGATACTGAATTTCTTCCTGCTGATGCATTTGGGAACAAGGATGATTGACTAGATAAAATAGGGTTTCATCACTGCCTCTAATGTTATACAAGCAAGGAAGAGCTACAGACATGGCCTAGAACCTCTTACATTGTTCAAATCCATTCTAAGTTAGGTCTCTAGTATTCTGTGTACTAATTGGGCAGTTAGAGTGGATTTCTTTTTCTAAAAATGAATAACAGTAAGTAATGGCAAGCAAAATAAGTTTCACTGTGACATCTTAGTGACCAAAACTAGTTTAGAAAATGCCACAGAATACAATTTAGAAAGCATCAGTGCTGTACTGGTAACACAGAAAGAGAAATACATATCTACAAGAGAGAGCTTGGGAAGAGTTTTAAAGAAAGAAATTTAGATGTTCAGAATAGAAGCTTTACTCCAGTAGAGAGGAAAGTAGGACCCAAGCATGACCATGAAAAAAAGAAATGGAAAAAAAACATGAACACTGAAGAACAGGGAACGTGACTGAACTCTGTACTTATACTGAAAGAAGACAGAAAATTTACTTCATATGCTTTGTGTAAAACAAGCCCTTTTTTCTTAAGTTAAGTTGCAGACTGTCTGCCTCGTCTTTGACCGTGCTCATCTAGTCCCCATCTATGATGTATAAAGTGAGAAGTGAGGTGCTGAAATGCAAATAGGACTACAAATGATGATCACGTATAAGCATGTGATGCTGGGACCTTCAAAGAGGCTCTAAAAGCAAATCTATTACATAAATCCGGCATTACTGCTACTTAACAAAACAGGCATGTACAGGGTAATCAGGTTGCCTATTGCTTTGCAGTGGTAGTTAATTGACAATTCTCCACATCCATTTGAAGAAGGGTGCTTAATAATAGGATTTTCTATCTTTGAATAAGAGATGCAGCTTCTTCACTGAGCAACTGGGTTGTGGGGTTTTTTTTTTGCATCGGACTTTTATCTAGAACAGAAGCTTTGAAGTCTAGGGTCCTGCTGTCAGGGTTTATTTCCTTTATTGGCTCTTACTCCCTCTCAGACTAAGGCAATATAAAAACTGAAACTGACATTTTTTCATTACAAATATATTTTTCATAGTTTTTGAACTTCATATTCAAAGGTTTATTCTCGCAGGAAAAGAAAATCACATGGTTAGTTTATATTACAGTAACACCCAAAAGCTTACTTTGAGCCAGCTGCAATATGATGTTCTTAAAAGGACAAGTTCTGTTCCAGTGGCCTTACAATTTTTTGTTATTTCTAATAGTTCTATTTCTGAGTATGCTGAGCACTTCGCCAAGATGCAATCTGACAAATGAGGTTCAGAATATGACTACCGCTAATTAGGAGATATTAACAACTGAAATGTGGTACCCATGTTTCAATGCCAACAGAGAGAAGGGCTTCCTACATGATGAGAGGTTATTCACAGGGTTGCATTGATTCCCAAAGCAAGTCTATTGTTGTTGGCACCCATACTGTAAGGACAAAGATCTTATCAGCTGTGTGCAGGCACTAAGCCATCCTGACAGGTGGTTTCTGTTGTGGGTAGAGCCTGTGTGGTGTATGCAATATGTTAGGGCAATGATGCTCACTTTGGACAAGTGAAGTGTCCGCCTTACCTTGATTTTCCAGACTGCCATTACTCAGTTGTCAAGTCACTGTGTTTTAAAAACATGCTCATACAGGAATTTTCAGTATTCCTGGACTTTGCAGAGCTCAAGAGGTACGAAGGGTAACAGTAACGACAAGCCCATCAGCACCTTTCATCCTTCAGCTAAAAGAATCCAGTAGAATGAGCCAAAAATGTTTTGGTAAGCCTGCCAAGATTTGTAAATATGTCAACAAGGGGAGGAAACCCTACGATAGTCCCTGTGCTTGAATGAAAAACACATGTATGGACAATTGAACCTCTAGTGCTTTTGAGTGAGAGAGTTTTCTCTGTAACGGCTGGTGTACTGTGGCAAAGTAGTTGTATACAGTGGAGGTATTTAGCTAGATGTACTTACATCCCAGTGAGAAACAGTACTTTACTGAGAGCATTTCTCAAAGAAAACAAACCAACTGTTATATCTTGACATTTTGTCTCTTTACCTGCTACACAGCAGAGTAACATAATGCTCCCAGAAAAAATATTTTTAAGCCCCTAAAATTGAGAAAGGAAGTTGTTTTCCTCAGAACAATGACAATTTTAGCTTTCTTTCAAATTATACAGTAATTGTGCAGCGTCATGGACAATGAATAAGAAATACATGGTTAGTACAGTACATGGTGTGAGAATGAATGGCTTCCTGAAGAGTCAGATCAATGAAGCCTGGTTTCCTAAGGATTTGTTTCTTGCCTGCTCTCTCAGCATCGACATTGCCACAATATGGTGCTTGCTCTTCTCATGATTTCTACATCATTCTCAGTGTAATGCACTATCATCAGCTCTCTCACAGTCTTCCTTGCACACTGTAATATCTCAGCTCTTGCCTGGTGTTCCATTTATCATTTTGGAGATGTTGTCTAGGCCCATGGGTTAGGTCATCTGCAGCTGTATCTCTGTTAATTTGTCAAGAAGTCCAAACAGAAAGAGGCCTGCCTTTTGGAGAAATAATAAGATCTTTCTCCCCTCTGTCAAATTTAGTTGACATTCAAAAGTTAAAAGCAGATCACAGATGTTCTGTTCACATAGAAGTGCAGACAAATAGACTGTTTTTGCCATTAAATCTAAAATATTCATGTTACTTTGTGTTATCCTACCTTTGAAGCAAGTACTGCATTCACTTTTATTTCTTTGCTACTTAACATGTCGTGTTAACATTTTATTGACTCCAAAATGTCTGATTATTATGGTTTATGTTCTGTAAAGAAGTAACTCCTGGCCTTCTTCCCTCACTTTTCAACAGAGATTTACTAGTAAAGTCTGAAGTACATAACAATGTTAGCGAGGCCTCATGATTTCCACTACATCATGCTTCTTAGCATTTATTCTGTTTGCATTACTTAGCTGTGCTTTCTAAAATAACTGTAATTTAAGGTAATGAAATGCACCTTTAATATTACCATTTAATTTTGATTATATTTACTCTCCAACATGCAATATTTGCAACCATCATTTAAAATAGGGTATAAATATGAGAGGCCCTTTCCTATTTAGTTGGAACTATATAGAACATAAATTCAAGAAAAAACTGAGAAGACTGTGATCAAATTAAATTATGAAACACAACCTGCTTATGAACCCTTGTAGTTCATTGCTTGTGGAGCTCAGCCTTTTATAACCAGAACCCAAGAGACTGTATTCTAGAGACAGAATTAAAAGCTTCTTATGGTATATCTTGCTGTGGAACATGATATAATGTCATTAGATTGCTGGTAGCTTGCTGGAGTCAGTAAAAACAGAAGATGTTTACTGATATTTGTTTCACTTGAGAAACTTATTCTTGGTTTGTATTGATTCATTCTGATGTATGGTAGCAATATCATGAAATTTTGTAGCCTCTGAATTCCAAATAAAGGTTATTTGGGAAACTTCACATATTTTCCTTATCACTTTATATGATTATGTATGACAAGCATGCCTCATATTTTCAATACAGGTAGCTGGACCTTTTCCATCCACTGTAGTGGTTTCAATGCTGAAACAAAATGTAGATCCATTCACTATGACATATGAAGAAAAAATATTTATTTCATCATTGATTTCTGCTTATGTTTACAGTTCATCAATGGAAAGTATTTCAATAATGCACTAATTTGTGAAATGCAACATGTTTTAATCCACGACTTCATTTGTTCAGTGTTCTGGACGACTAATGTGTGTACCTGTCTTGTAATAAAGAGGATGCATGAAAATTAACTACTCTGAAACCTTATTCATCTTGCACAGACATTCTTTATCTAGTTATTTACAATCTGCCTTCCAAAAGTTTTTTATTCTTTTTCCTAACAAAATAATGTCTTTTAGGTGGGAGAAACCTTATTTAAACCAAGACAAAAATGCTACAGTTTACTGTGCCAGTTAAGCAGATTGCTGGGCATTCATTCTACTCTTAGAGGCTGTTGGAAGTGTAGAGAACTGGTAGCTGCAGAGTAGATGTGATGTTCACTGCCTCAATCAGACAACTAGTTTTATATTTGCACATCTATCTTGGCAGAATACCTACCGATTTTAAACCAACTAGACCAATTGCCACTAGTTTCCCTATAGAATATATTTGAAAACGAGGGGTGGAGTTAGGCAGAGGTCAGATCCACAGCCAGATGGAATTCTAGGCATGGATCCATAGAAATCTTTATAAGGCTTAATCCTTGCTTCGAGCATTACTGAGAAAAGCACTGGCAATCAGAAGCACTACCCACTGAACCGCTGGCTACAGTGAACTGAACCACATCTTCATGAGTAATTGTGAAATCATTTGTAACTCTATAGGTTAGAATAATCAATATAAATGGGACCACAGCATTTGGTAACGTATATGCAACGTATTAGCACAGAATAATTCAAGACAGCACTTGGCAAAGATCAACAGGCCCAATCCAACTAAATTTACCCATGCCAAAGGGGGTCTTTAATGAGATTTGGATCCCGTGTAATTAACTGTTGCCAAAATAATGCTACATTTACTGGCATTTCATACAAATCATAATGGTTTCCCAAAGACGTAAAAAAAACTATATTCCTGAATTCAGCCCACTAGTTTTTCAGCTGCCTTAAAAAGAAAAGAAAGCCCCAAGAATTTTCTTGAGAAACCCTTGCATTCTTATTTTTAAGTGATAGCTAATAATACAGTCCCTTCAATACTCCACTCACTTGAATATAATGAAAATCTCTGGGGGGATCATTTAAGAAAATGAATCATATAAAGCTACTACATAAAATTCAGAATAACCTGAATGGGTTTTTTGAAAGAGGTTTTTGATATATATCAGGTGTTAAAGTAAAATCTCTTTAGTGAATTAGAATTTTCCAGCATATCACACTGAGAGCCATACAATATGGAACAAAAAAGGATTATGCTTAATTTGGCAGTCAAGAGGAATTTCTATCCATAAATCAGAAATTGACTGAGTACAACACATATATCAGGTACCTTTGGGAACATAAAGCTGTGAAATGTAGTTGGAGGGTAGTGATACAGTTAATATCTGATATTTTAGTGTTATATTCCCAGGCTTTCATTAAATGATCATTCTTTAAAGGAAATTTAATTGTTTCAAATCCCTTCTGATTCCTGCCTGTACGTGACAGAATACACTGCAAATAAAAACAATTTCAGAATGACACAAAGTCTGTGCAGGAAGCTACAGTTTACTGCTTTTATTCGGTGGCAATTTTTGTCTTCTTCTTTGAATATTTTGTATTTAACTCTCTAGTTTCTCTGCCGTTTCTTTCTTATGATGGAGGAGGTTGAATTAAAATACAATTAAAATGGTACTTGTGTTGTGTTGAACATAGATACATCAAATTAGAAAAATAAACATTGGAAATCATTCTCAGATTAATAAATATTGAAGGCGCAATATTTTTGCATTCTTAGGTTTTGCTGATAGACTTTTCAGTGATAAAGCACTGACGGATTAACTTCAGTGGGACTATTTTAAAGAACATTTATGCAGTAGGTCCATTTATGGTCTTTAAAATGAAGACCAATAAATACTTAATATGTTAATACTTTACTTACTAAATGATATTAATTTAATACATACAATGTTGTTCTATGTACACTTTTGTATTTGGATAAACAGCATTTAGTCTCTTCACATAACAATGTTGTAATGTATAAAGTGTTATGATGGCAATATCATAGTTAATATAATTTACTCAGTTCTTACTCATGTTATTCTCTGAATGTTTTTAATCACGGAATCTATTATTTTGGAAAAGAAAGTAAGATATATTATTGTTTTCATTTAGTAGCTATCATCATTATGAGAGATTAATGGACACTATTTTAAAAAAAAAAATTATCAGGTGTGGGGAATTTTTTTTTCATTACTGTCCCAGGGAAGTACTGTTTGCTGTGCTAATGGCATCATATTTTAGGCAAATCTGTTAATCTAATATCCTTGCCAGACTAAAGAAGAAAATATGTAACAAAAATAAAATAAAGGGTCTACTATTGTAATGTATGATAAAAACATCAGAATAAGATTTCATTTCCCAAAAAAAGGTAATCTTTTCTTCTTCTCTGAGGAACTATTTAAATGAGGTCTCATTAGCCTTAGTGGTTGGTGCTCAAGGTGTGCTGCTAGGTTTGCTAACCTTTTGATTAAATCCCCAGAGGTCTCTGACCTAGTTCTTCTATGCTGACCATCTAAAATATGTTCTGATGTATACTGTTGTTAAGGTAGTCCCAGACACAGTATAATTAGTGAGCCTTAAGCTATTTAGAGCTTGAAAAGGCATGAAACCATTCATATGGAAACCCACACCCTTGGTGTCTCTTCAGATAAAATTAACAATCATCAGTGCAACCCTGGGATCTTTTAATATACCTAAGAAAACTACTTTCCTATTTAACTCTCTTGTAGGGTTGCTTAAAAAATAGTGAAGTTTATCAATAAAAGAAACTGTGAAGACAAGAATGGAGGCAGAGTTGGATGTTAAGGAAGGGCACAAGAAATTGTAATTATCACTGCTTATTCAAATGTAGTTGTTATTTAATTCTGGAATAGAAGATGCTTGCATGCTATTAAATATTTGAGGTTTGGTAGGTTCTCCATATACTAAAAAGAAGTATATGTATCTGCTACCAACAGTGCTGGTTCTGAATCTGGCTTTGATGAGTGCAGCCAGGAAAAAATGTGGAGGAGTGAAGTGAGGAATCAGGGATGAGAGCTGGTGGGGACCTTGCAGGAAGCCCAGAAGCAGCAGGTCATACAGCCCAATAGCAGAAAAAGCCAGAGGATTACCCTGCAGTCTGCCAGCCCTTCCCCATTCCCTTACATTGGACAAAGACCCTCAATTAAGAGCAAGAGTACAGTCCCAGGACTTATGGACTTATCTACAGCATTTCTGGGGCTCTACCCCAAAATATACTGTCTCTCAGCTTAAGGGGCCTCTGGTGTGGTGGTGTGTTTGTGTTAGCAGGTGCTTGATCAGCTCATCACTCCTCTCCCAAGAGACCCCTTCTTTGACCATAGGGTAAGGGGGCACAGGAGAGTCTGAGAACTGATCATGCCCCTTTATGCCTTAGGATGAAAATTGAGGATATGCAGTAATAGGCAGATAGCCTGTTGGTTAAGAAATTCTTTGACCAAGAGATCTGCAGTGTTATTTTTAAAGAAATACGTATGAATACCTGTAAATCAGAGGACTGCATATAGTACGTGTCACGTCATGACCTCAGTAGCTTATCATAAGCTCTCCAATTGGACTTCCACTTGAATACAGGAAAGTAGAAGAAACATTCAAACTGTTCCAGTCATTCTCATTTTCATTCCTAGACTCTCATTTTCCTTCCACCCTTACTATTTTCTTCCTTGCCTGCATGTAATGGCACTAAGAAGCCAAGCTCACTGACTCAGGAGGAAATACTAACTAAATTGTTTATAAGGAACCCTTTTGCAGAGAAAAGGCAGGCTACCCATTTGGACTCTCTTAACTCTCCACTGTTGCTCCATTACAAGTGTCCAGGGGGTATTTTCAGTGCTCCACTCACTGACTGCTATGTAATGCTTACCAAAAAATATTCCACTTATACTGAATATTCCACTTGATTCCAAACTACAGGTTCATTCACAAGAGAGACTCACTGTAACCAAAGTCCCAGACCTGACTGCATACTCTGTGAGCACACATTGGAATCAGGTGGTTTCAGAAGAAACCCCATTTTTTCTGAGATACTGAAAAGCAAATTCAGAAGAGGTTTTTATCTATTTGTTTGAAAAACCTTTCTTGCAAGAGAATCACTACAAATTTAACTTGAACTGTACTGATAAATGACAGATTTTAAATCCACTTTTTCTATTATTTGAGTGCTCTAACATAGTCCTGAAAGTATGTTCTTTGCCCCTACTGGAAAAGAGGAATAGCTAAGCAAGAAAAAAAAATATAATTAAAAGCTCCATACCTTGCAGGACTGGACTCTCACTATTTTGGTAGAAAAAAGAAGGAAACTACATTTCAAGGGCTGCTAGAGGACTTGGGATCCTATGTTGTTGCCCTTAACTCAGTTTTTACCCATTTTTTGAAACCTTCCCATGAATAGTATTTATTGGATCCATTGCTTGCTGAAGTAAGTGGACTGTAGTTGGATGGGCACTGAATCAGTTTTAACACGAACAGATGTGTTATGGCTAAAGGGAAATTAATATAGGCAGCAAAAGATTGGAGTGAACCATAATTTCTCACTATATTCAGTTCAAGCTGTGTCCTGAGGGATGTACACCACTTCCTTACACTGTGCTACCCTGCCAACACCACTGCAGAGCCTATCGCAGAGACACAGTTTTAGGAATGCTAACTCAGCCGTTTCAAACTGCATCACTTTGATACACTTGTCTGCCTAAGTACAGTCGTCCCGCTTTGATCAGGCTGCCAAAATAAATGTGTCACGACACTTTTTCTTTATCTCAGTTCAGCTTCTGGACAGCAGATTTTCAGAGCATCTGCAACTCCAAAAAGACCTTAACCTTAACACAAGGACGTTTTCCAACCAAATAAGTAGAAAACTCATAAAGATGCCATCTGGGTATTACAAAAGAATTAATGATTCCAATTTTAAAACCAGTGGCAGCCACTCTTCAGAGAACTTTATATAGCTCTACTAAGAAAGAGATCTCACCATGTGTGTTCTTCCTAGGTATTATATTTACAGTCCATGGGTTTAAAAAAAAATCACGTATCCTCTCCATTGTCTTCTCTGAGACCCTGCTCTTGATAATATTTGTAGCTGTCTTGGCTTGGATCAATATTCAGAATGTTGGTAAGCACAGACACGCAGACGAGCTAGCCTCACACACTTGTGTGTACACAAGTGAATAAGTTTATAAATTACTTTTATGGAATTTATATATAATTAATTAGTTTACAAAACACTTAAACAACAGAAGTATATTCTCACACATTTATATGGCAAAAGCACATTCCTGCTGATAACTATAGCGCTCTACAACTCTAGGTTGTGCTCCTGGAAGAAAGAACAAACAATTCCTAATCTCAGTGGTGGTTTTTGTCTTTTTCTGTACAGATAAAGCCTCTGCATTCTGGAGTTTAAGGGCAGCCACATAATCTTTCTGCTCCTCACATCTATTCAAGGAACCTTTCTGACCAAGAAAATAGTTAGCTTCAGGCAGGTTAAGACCAACAAATCTTTTCTTTTTGTAAAAGTTCTTACATTACAGAATCAGGCTGGTTGAGGTTGGTAGGCACCTCTGGAGGTCATCTTGTCCAGTCCCCCTCCTCAAGTAGGGCCACCTAGAACTGATTGCCTGGGAGGCTTTTGAGTATCTCCAAGAATGGAAATACCACAACCTCTCAGGGAAATCTGAGCATGTGCTCACAGTGAAAAAAGTTTTTTCTGATGTTCAGAGGAACCACCTGTGTTTTGGTTTGTGCCCATTGCCTCTGGTCCTGCCACCACTGAAATGATCCTGTCTCTGTCCTCTTTGTGCCCTCCTTTTAGGTATTTATATTAATTGATGAGATCCCCACCTGTTATTACAAACTTTAGTGAACTCATCTATTAGCTCAATATTATCTATTCTTAATAAACAAAAAAATGGCTCACTAAGCTGATGTGCTGAAGTGAAGCCTAGAATATGACTGCTGAGCTATTAGCAGTATGTTACAAGTAATCTTGCTTGTCAAGAAAAATTCACACTTCCTTTACCTAAACAAATATTTCCTCTGAAAGTTCTTCACTTCATTATAAAACCTTCCCTTTGGGATGATTATGCTGTTTACCTGGCTTGTATATCCTTACAAGGTCTTGAATTTTGAAGAATTTCTATGAGGGGCTATCTGGAATCAAAACATTATGATTATGGAGATTCCTTTTTTTTTTTTTATTTTCTCCAATTACTCAATACATTCTTGCAAAGCTCCTAAAATGTGGGAAAAAAAATAAAATCAAATATTGAGTGTGAAATCTATATCAGCCCTAGTTTAATTTTTTTTTGAGAGAGAGTTTATTTAATTTCTTGTTGCATACTAGCTGATTGTTTTGATTATATTATGGATATAATTTTATTAAGTGATTCTTAATATCACAGAGTAGAAGTATTTATGCATATAGATTTTGCATGAAAATCCAGTTATCCCATAGAAGGGATACAGGAAGTATCAGACAGAAATACTACAAATATGATATTGTCCAGTAAGTTGTAAATTGTACCACAGAAAAATGTCTCCTTTCTTATACAAAGGTGACTGAAAATCAATACAGTTCCTTTTAAAAAGCTCTTTACAATATTTTAACACTTGTAGGTGATGGTTCAACTTGCTATGGTTTAGGGATAAACAATGTACAAGAATCATGCACACACACAAAAAAGCAATGAAATAAATAAATTTCTGGTAGTACTTCCAGAAGGATCTGATAAAAATGAATTCTGGATCTTCTGACAGGTGTTGATTTTTATTTTCTTATTCATTGTTGTTTCAATTCAGCTGCAATTCTGGGACAACAGTGGCAATTTTAGACAGTGCTTAAAGCAGATGCCGGTTTTGATGTGAAATCCTAATCTGGCAGATTCTTTGGATTTTTTTAGACTCCCATGTATTGTGTTCAATACTGTCTCAACACAATATTCCTGTATCCAAACTGGACATTATGCTGCGGAGGAGTGCACCACCAGATCAGTAAAAACTTGATGAATCGTCATCTTGGAAGGTAACAGTTCTGGAGGACAGTAACAAGTAGAGGGATTGCCAGGTCTGTCCTGGAACCTGGATTACTTAAGACTTTTATCAATGATCTGGAGGAAGTGCGGGAAGGCACACTCATCTAATTTGCAGGCAAAAGCCAACTAGGGGAACCAGTCCATATGGTCAACAGCATGGCTGCCACCTGGAGGGAGCCAAACTGGCTGGAGGAACAGGCCAACAGGAACCTAGTGAAATTTAACAAGGATAAATGGAAAGTCCTGCTGCAGGAAGGAAGAAAAAATGCCCTGCATCCGTACAGGCTGGGGAACAGCTCTGTTGAGAAGGCCTTGGGTTTCTGGGACAGCAGCAAGCTGAACATGAGCCAGCAGCCTGCCCTGGCAGCAAGGATAGCAAAAAGCATCGTGGGCTGTATGAGCTGGTAGATCAAGGAAAGGGATTATCCTCCTCTACTCAGCACTCATCTGGAGTACTGCATCCACTAGAAAAACATTGATAAACTGCGATGAACTCAACAGAGGGTCAACAGGATGGTCAGGGCTGGAGCACTTGCCTGGGAGACTGAGGGACCAGGATTTGTTCAGCTTGGGAAAGAGGCAGTTATAGGGACATCAAACAGCCACCTGCCCATACTGACAGGGAGGTCACTATGGAGATGGAGACACATTCTTCACAGTGGTCTATGACAGGGTGAGAAAGAACAGACATAACACAAACCAAAAGAGATTCAGACTGAATATAACGAGAATTTTTTTCCCTATGAGAACAGGCTGGCAGTGGAGTTGGTTGCTTAGAGAGGCTGTGCCAAGCTTCATCCTTGGATGTTTTCAAGACCTGACTGGATCAAGCCCTGAGCAACTTGCTCTGAGCTCGTGGTGACCGTGCTCATGCAGAAATTTGGGCTCGAGACCTCAAATGGTTGCTTCCAACCTCAATTATCTGTAAATCCATGGTCCTATATAAGTAATTATTATGAAAATTACCAACAATGCTAATATTTTAATTATAAGAAATTCCTTGTCAATGTTTTTCTTTTCCTCTAATACTCAAGAAAGTGCATTATTTTAGAGACCATAATAAACACTGTTTATTGACCAAATAAAACCAATAAACAAATGTTGTCAACTATATAATGCATTTCACTGCTATACAATTAATGAGGCCATGTGCACTAGTAACTTTCTACTTCAAATAAAACAAATTGTCTGGCTAAAAGAAAATACTGACTTGTATAATGCACCCTGATGAGGATGAGGAGTGATTTCCTCTTACCTTTCTCATCCTGTGATAATTCATATACTTTTGACCTACTGGCAGAAATTTGCACTTCTGAACATCTTCACAAACTGTTTTGCATATTTAATTCACTGAAGTGACAGCAGTGTCTGAGGGCAATTTACTCTGTCTTTACTCTTGCTAGGAGGCCTTCAGCGGAAAGCCTCTCATCAACTCCAGGGGTTCCTGTCTGTGACAGTCCAAATGGAAAAGAGAAAGTATAATACACTGAGAATGCCTTTTGTTTTGATTTTACTTGACTCATGATTAATGAGGAACACACGAACTCAAGATTAAAATGCTCCTCCTGGGGAATCAAATCTAGCATGCATAGCATATCATAGACTATCAAAGCCTATCACAGATTCAAATCTTTGGAAAGGAGTTTTCAAACTCATATCTGAAAACTCCTCTAGAATCTGCTGCTGTAAAACATCCTAAATTTCTGTCCTAAATTAACTAAGGGCCACTTTATGCCTCCTTATTCTGTTGTCAAGTAGTAATGCATGAGCAAGAGCTTAGAATCACCCATAGTATGAGCACACATTTTCAGCAATGTTAGAAGACAGGCTATTTCTGGATAACAATAACTGGATTTCTTCAATTTGTATAATCAACATGCTTTTTAGCTAAAATATTTTTTCTATGTATTTTCTACGAACATAAGGCTGACAACAAATACCAATCGCATCCCCCTTTCATTAAGGCCTCTGTCAAAATAAGCTTTCTATTCCCTGATTATTTCCATAGCCCTTTCCTGAGTGTTCTCTAACTCAAATTCATCCTCCTGAAATACGGTTGTTTAGAGTAAGCCCTAGTATCTCAGCTAGATAGGAGCATATACTGCTACTAATGTCCTTATTAGACAAATTCTTCACACAATGTTTTGCTTTTTATTTTTCTTCTTTTTTTTTCCTGATGGCTACAAGAAAACTCATTAACTGGTTGAGAAACATGGGAATTTGCCATTGCTTCTTCTTTTAATCAAAGGTCTGCCTTGAAGTATAACACAATAACTGGAGGAGGATATTTTCTATAAACGTTTTCATAAAAATTGGCAGCCCAAGATTTCAGGGGGATTAGCTGTGATCTAATATTGCTACTATATGTTTTAAATAAATTATTGGTATTTGAACATTGCTATAGTTGACAGGCAATTCAACTTGTGTTATGTTTACATCTTTATTTTAATATATATTGAAAGAAATCCTCAATATCTGTATCAGAAGAATGCTTGCAAAGAGAAGTACAAAACTGAAAGTCCGTCTCTGGCAGTTTAGATTGACATGGAGAACAGAGAGATTGCTGACAGAAAAGAGCAGGGGATTTATTTTTTTATCTTCTTTTCTTTTTTTTTTTTTTAAATAATTATAACAGTATCCATCTGTTTGTGGATTTAGAGTGCAGATGTATTCTTAAGAAGTAACTTTGTGAAACTGGTATCATGAGGCTGTGCGTTCATTCTCCCAGTGACTCAAGATCACACTTGCTCAGTTGGCAAGTTTTAAAAAAAGAGAAAGCCTATGAAATATGTCTTAACTGCTAGCTTTGCATGTATCCCGAGATATAAAAGTCAAGCAGAAATCTACTGGGTATTACTGCTAGCAATAAGGATCTGTAACTGCAATTAATGTTGTGGCTATCTAATGTAGTGATTCACTCGGCTCTGTCAGATGTGTATTGGTTCTGCAGTGCAAACAAGTATTTGGTTTTCTCTTCAGGTTGTTGCACATAATGAACTCAGTGCAACGTGACACATGCTGATAGCTTACTTGGAACACTTGTATAGAAACAAGATCTCTGTTTGGTTTAGACATTGCTACCTACCTGTTTCACATGCTCACAACCCAAAATCTTCAAACTCTGCAGCCAACATATTCATTCACCACTTTTTGCAGCCCATTAGCCAAACTCTGTTTTTGTTTCTTGTGTTTTTTCCCAAGATCACTCGTTATTTCCAACTAATTCTTAAAGTGAAAATGAAAATTTAAAAGGAATGTAAAATCGATTAGCAACTATTTCTTCACAACATTTTTATTTGTTATCCTGTTGCATATTACAGCTTTTTCTCCTCTCAGCCACAAAAATCTGTATGTGCACATGTCACCTCTACTAATCTGTTAGAAAATAAATGGATGAAAAATACTCCATTTCTCTCATGACTTCCACTTTTGATGTCAAAGAAGTCTTAGAAGTGTTTTCTTGAATTTGTTTTTAGAACTAGCACTTTTCAAAACAAGCACTCTATAATGCATAGTATAACCTGTGTAAAATTACTGGAATAGAAGAAATGTCTCAGAAATGGCTGTACAATGAAGAGAGTTTTCTCATTTGGTTCTTGAAGTGCTCACCAAGGGCAATCTGTCTTATTTGACATGGGACAAGCAGGGACCCACTACGAACAATTCTCCTGATCACACAACAATATAGTAGTAAAAAAGAAAGGTAAAAAAGAAATATATTGTGAGAAAAAGGGATAGGATCCCTTGTTGTACAAAAGAATGCCACCACAATGATTTCATGATTAAAATCAGCAGAAAAAAATCAAAGGCTAACTTCAGTCACAGGTAGGAACCACAGGATTTCTTTGCGTACTGGAAGAGTCTTTTGAAAAAAATGGAATAAAAAAGTTTCTTTGGAAAGACTCCTTTTAAAAGCCATGAATATACTTAATGAGGAGTGGTGATCCTTGCCTGCAAATGTTTGACTATATAGCTTTAATTTAACAAGCCATCATTCTGGTCTCTGTAACACAAGCGATACTCTGTGATCTGTTAATTGATCCCCAATATTTATGTCACAGTTGATTTAACAGGAAATGTGCTACTTCCTGGAATATAATGCATGTGCACACTTCAATAGCATAGTACAATGCAATCTTAGAGATTACTTTGCAGCCATTGATTATGTGGAAAATAACTGAGGCTCATACTTGACGCTTACTGCCCCTGCACTGTTTTGGAGGCTGCTAAACCATATGTGAAATCTGATGTGGAGATATTAATTACTTTAGTCTTTTCCTGAAAATGTGCGTTTACAGGTAAATTTCAAACAGAAAAGTATGTTTAATATTTGCAGGGCTGTGGCTCTCAAAGCTTAGGCACTTCTCAGCACATCATGTGCTCCGGGTGTCCACTAACCACAAGCTCTTCTCTTGGAAATCCTGGTATTATTTACGGCATCCTTCTATGAGCCTCTTTCCAAATTCTCCATCTCTTGAGTTCCTCCAATATCTCTTTGGATGATTTTCCATATTCCTCCTCTGATATACGGTGGAAATTCTCCTAGATCTTTTTCTCACTTCCCTTACTTTTCTGTTTGTCCACATACTCATCTCCAGGATTTTAATGAAAAAAAAATAAGCCAAACGTGTAACCTAAGAGTTTCTTTCCACTGTAGAATAACTGTCCAAATGATACTCTTTGTCTGATACCTCTGCAGCCTAGACTTGACAAAGAACTGAACTCTTAATTCCATCTTCCACTCCCCTGCCTTCCCTTGGTCAACAGAAAAGATTTCATTATATTCTCTGGTGCACGTTCCTATCACCTGGTTCTCTTTCAGAATCTAGATCTAAACTGATGGAGGAGTGACATTACTTTATATATCTACATCAATGATAGTCATCTAAAGTTCCCTTAAAGTCTGCACAGAGAGAATCAGGCGTAGTTATAGAGCAGTTCAGAAAACTACTTTGGATATCTTCTTGAGGGTAAATTAAATATAACATGAAGTAGCTAAATCATATGCTTTTATCCTATTGAATGTCAGTGTGGTCTGGCCTGTTCTTTAAGCACACAGTTAAAACAGTAATTTAGTTTTTTATTATTACACATCTTAACTATGCAATTATTTTCCAATCTGGCCCTGACAGAGTAAAACTGGTCTTTTGTGAAGATGTAGACAAAGTAATCTTCCTGGCTTCTTTCTTTATACTGACAGAGTTACATTTAAAATTTGGTGTGGTTTTTTTTAACTCTAAATCTTTTGCTGAATCAATCCAGATATGTCAAGCATCTTTGATATGCTATGTAGGTGGTCACATCATCTTTTAGATTTTTTTTTTTTCTTAGCATTTCTAACATCAACTATATGATAGAAAAACTTCCTATAAACTCCTTCAGATTAACATAATTGCCATGCATATGGAACAATCCTCAGTGACTGGAAGGGTGTAGTTACACCTCCTCCTTTCTTTATTGTTTCTTATTAAGCCTCCATTTATTTACATTACAAATACTTTCAAATTGTGATTCTCTTTAATGTATGTGTGTATATACAGTCTCTCCATTTGGGTGTATAGTTAATAACTAATAATAATTATTTTGATAACAAAAAGTCCAACAATGTATTGGATACCACATTACTATATTGATGAAAGAACTAAAAAATCTAGAATTTGGTCTTGTAGTATACTTCAAAGCATCATTAAAAGTCTAATACAAGTTCATAACTTTCCCATAATAACCATCTTAAAATTTATGAACTTAAATATTTATCTGAAATAGTTTAGGTTAACAACTCCTCTCTCACTCCTGAAACTGGTGTGTTTCCTGTTTGTTACGTGGCAGCTTCTCAAGGCAAATGCTCACATCCACAGGGGAAGCAAAGAACCTAATGACAGCCAAACCAGGATAATAAAAAATAGCCTGGTTTGAAGTGGACTTTAGGAGAACACAGTGAAACACTCTTTAGGAGTTACATACTTCCCCTAAAGAACAGTATGAAAGAGCTGCATATATTAACCCCGAAAAACATATATGGAAAGACAAATACGTAGCAAAAAATTATAATTTTTAACCTTGACAATTCTCATACTAATGAACGCTTTGCTTATTTACCTCACAGCTTATATGGAACTGGAAGAAAGATGCCCATGTTGTGTGTGGGGGGTTGGAACTTGATGATCTTTAAGGTCCCTTCCAACTCTAACCATTCTATAGATATATCACTGCTCTTAGCATGAGTAAAAACGTATGATCCTACTGTATGACAGCAATTATTAGTTTTGTTTAGGTTTTGTCCATTCAGACACAACCTGAAGATAAATAAAAGATCGATAAATAAGCTGCTATATTTTCTTTTGCCCATGGGTCCAGACATTTTGGACTTCATCTGACTGATTTTGAGAATGAGTCAGAGAATTTTAAGTACAAACAAGCTTCTGCAATGGCTTTCCTTTTGGAGGATGGAATTCCATAAGTAAGAGAGAACAAAAAATGATCTAAGAATACTTCTGTAAAATCCAGGAAATCCATAGTAGGCACACATAAATGGGCCCATAAATGAGAAAAAAAAAAAATTAACTTTACCTGTAAGGTTGTGTTACAGTTAATGTTACTTTTAAAATCCTTACTGATTACTATAGAAACCTCTTGAACTATTTTTAATAAATACCCATGGGCTTTTCCATATATACACGTATACACACGTAGTGCTACTGATTACTGTTACACAGAGGAGAAAAAATAATGGATCATTAGATCTTTAAACATTAAAAACTTGGTCTTTCCTTCATTCGGTGCTCATTCAAAGAGAAGCAGAAAATTCCAATTAAACAAAACCAGCCATCCTCTTGCTTTCATTTTTGTTCAGCTTGTGTTTGCTTCTAACTTGATCCTGAGTTTTGTGTTTGCTTGGAAAATACCTATTAAAATACAGCCTAGAGTTAAGATCCAGAGCCTCTGGGGAATGACTAGACCAGGGTTTGATTCTGTCAGTCCTCCTAAATGATCCCATTAGTCTCTGAGAGGCAGGTTAAACAGCTGCAACACCCCACAGAGTCCTCTCCTTGGAAGTGGCACCCAGATGCACACAGGCACCTTGATATGGTTGATGGATATTCATGGGTGGATGATGCAGAAGGGTCTGTGCTCTGTTTGGGAAGTCATGCCATGTTCCCACACTCAGAAGAGGTATCTTAAATACTGACTTATTTGCCCTAAATACTGCCCTGCAAGGGGGGACGAAGTCTCCACCTGCAGCCCTGGCACCTTCCACCTGCCATTGCCCATCTAGTGTGCCCACCGTGGGAAGTCCAGTGCCAAGCTTCCGGCACCTCTCCAAAAGACGCCTGTGGGAAAAAGTAATGGTGTCTCCCCCTAAAATCTCACTCTCACTGTTCTTATGGTTCAGGTGGTTTGTGGAGAGTGTGTGCAGAGACCTGTCTCCGACCTCTGTGGGCAGATGGGAGGCTGGCAGGGCCGGAAAGCTGCCCATCAGGCACCTGCCTCTGGCCAGAGGGGTGAGGGAGCTGGAAGGTAACAGGCTGCTCCTCTCTAGGTAAAACTGAGCACCATTATTAATAACAGAGTCTGACTCATGGCCCCAGATAAATTAGTGACTGCTTAAACAAGGACCCTGTGATCACCATTCCCAGCTCTCATTTCTGAAAACAAATATCTAACTTACAGTAAGTCATAAAAAGCATTCTTTAAGCTATATTAAATTTAATTTTGTCAATATAGTGACCCCATATGCATCAGGAAGCATAGATGTGCCAAACCTGGGGTGTTGGTGGTGGTAATTTAGAAAAAATCTAATAGTAATATTCAGAAGGTAGAAAAATCTAAATAATCCACATGTAGCAGGGTTTATGCTATGTTTTTTTAAGATGGCATCTATTTTCTTAGACTGAGGGGAAATTCGTATTGCTTTGGTTTTTTTACCTTTTCAGAAAAAAATATTTTAAACTAGCCTAAAATTATGTCTTGAGGTTTTAAACCACATGCAGGGATGATTGTGAGGGGTACAGGATAAAAGCTGTAATCAGTGTAAGTGGTATATAACAGACCTGAAGTTTTATGATTGGACAAGAAATTACTCTGTCTTATATTCACCTATCCTTTTCTTGTATCCTATAAAACTGTCTTAGTTATGAATATCTGCATCAGTCATTTTTGTTAATAACTATATGCAATTTTACAGGGTGAGCAACAGTAGCACTAGTAACCGTAATTTACCAATAAATTATTTGAAGAATACTTTAAACATCCAACTCATTCTCCCTCTTTCATTCCCTTCTTTCCCTTTCCAAAAGTGGCTACCACTAGAAGAATGAATTCTTACCTTCACAACCTAAATGTTATTCAGATCTAGAGTCTGTCACCATACTGGACTACCAGTGGCTCATAAAAACCCTAGACTCAGGGACTCCATAGCTGAGTCCAGCCTGTGGTCAGCAGTGTGACTCCTGGACCTGGGTACCGTTTCAGTGTGCAGTGGAGGCGCAGGATTGGGTCGCTTAAAGATCACTGCTGCAACACACCGTATGGTGCTGCTTATCTGTGGCTTTTCTTATTTGGCCTAGAGACACAGTTCTTTAGTTTATGTGCAGCAGAAGCCAATGAAACACATTCTTCTCCAATCACATTTTAGTTTTGCTTGGATTTTTTTGCCCTGCTGTAATATATTTTACTTTTGTTTACAACAGAAACAAAGGAAAATACCCCCCAAAATAAACACATGGAAAAATCCCTGCCTTTGGTCTTCAAAAAAATTGCTGTGAAATGATATGTTGCTTCATGCATTACTACAGAGAGTTTGAAGGAAAATAATGGGTGCATTGTTACAACAGTAGAAAAGACATTAAACATGTAAATAATCAACATGTACTGTAACGCATATAAAAAGAAAGTCATCTTGGTTAGTTAAAAGACATACTATTTCCTGACAGTACTAACAACGTTGAACTTTTAGGGTGATGATGAAAGAGAGCCATCTAGCAATGATTAAAAAACTGTGTACAGGTGGTAATGATAGATGCAGGTGGAAAGTGTCAGAAGTAGGCAGTCAGGAATATTTTGGAAAGATGCACTCTACCTGTGTAGCCCAGCGAATTGTCGCCGTTATCAGAGGTGGGGAGTGGTGTCCCGCTGTCGTTTCCCCTCTCTAGGTCGTCGGAGTCTGTCGGAAACAACACCAGAGCTGCTGATGGGGTCACAGAAGTAACAGTAGTTGCCATTTCGATCACAATATGCCCAGACACAATTAAATCCACACATGACAGCAAGAGCCACAGAGCTAGTGCACGGCA
>VXBJ01006728.1:419736-458443 GCA_013400055.1 Nycticryphes semicollaris | reverse complement strand
CCCTTCTATGAAAAGGCAAGAGTTTAGCAGGATAAGTAGTAAGATGTATTTTCTGAGTTGAATTACGCTTGCAAGGAAACAGTCAATTTTAATNTTTCAGAAAAAAATATTTTAAACTAGCCTAAAATTATGTCTTGAGGTTTTAAACCACATGCAGGGATGATTGTGAGGGGTACAGGATAAAAGCTGTAATCAGTGTAAGTGGTATATAACAGACCTGAAGTTTTATGATTGGACAAGAAATTACTCTGTCTTATATTCACCTATCCTTTTCTTGTATCCTATAAAACTGTCTTAGTTATGAATATCTGCATCAGTCATTTTTGTTAATAACTATATGCAATTTTACAGGGTGAGCAACAGTAGCACTAGTAACCGTAATTTACCAATAAATTATTTGAAGAATACTTTAAACATCCAACTCATTCTCCCTCTTTCATTCCCTTCTTTCCCTTTCCAAAAGTGGCTACCACTAGAAGAATGAATTCTTACCTTCACAACCTAAATGTTATTCAGATCTAGAGTCTGTCACCATACTGGACTACCAGTGGCTCATAAAAACCCTAGACTCAGGGACTCCATAGCTGAGTCCAGCCTGTGGTCAGCAGTGTGACTCCTGGACCTGGGTACCGTTTCAGTGTGCAGTGGAGGCGCAGGATTGGGTCGCTTAAAGATCACTGCTGCAACACACCGTATGGTGCTGCTTATCTGTGGCTTTTCTTATTTGGCCTAGAGACACAGTTCTTTAGTTTATGCGCAGCAGAAGCCAATGAAACACATTCTTCTCCAATCACATTTTAGTTTTGCTTGGATTTTTTTGCCCTGCTGTAATATATTTTACTTTTGTTTACAACAGAAACAAAGGAAAATACCCCCCAAAATAAACACATGGAAAAATCCCTGCCTTTGGTCTTCAAAAAAATTGCTGTGAAATGATATGTTGCTTCATGCATTACTACAGAGAGTTTGAAGGAAAATAATGGGTGCATTGTTACAACAGTAGAAAAGACATTAAACATGTAAATAATCGACATGTACTGTAACGCATATAAAAAGAAAGTCATCTTGGTTAGTTAAAAGACATACTATTTCCTGACAGTACTAACAACGTTGAACTTTTAGGGTGATGATGAAAGAGAGCCATCTAGCAATGATTAAAAAACTGTGTACAGGTGGTAATGATAGATGCAGGTGGAAAGTGTCAGAAGTAGGCAGTCAGGAATATTTTGGAAAGATGCACTCTACCTGTGTAGCCCAGCGAATTGTCGCCGTTATCAGAGGTGGGGAGTGGTGTCCCGCTGTCGTTTCCCCTCTCTAGGTCGTCGGAGTCTGTCGGAAACAACACCAGAGCTGCTGATGGGGTCACAGAAGTAACAGTAGTTGCCATTTCGATCACAATATGCCCAGACACAATTAAATCCACACATGACAGCAAGAGCCACAGAGCTAGTGCACGGCACACTTCCTCCTTTCCCCGCCTGCCTGGTGGTCCCCAGCAAAAGGCGGACGGGAGCATTGCCCAGGGTCCCCAAAACGCTGCCCGCTGCCCCTCTCTGCCCACTCCAAGTCTGGCTCTGCAGCCCGCCAGGCGCGGTGGCCACCCTGCCAACCAGCCAGAGCAGGCTGTGGTGAGCATATGGGGACGGGAAGGCAGGGGAGCTGAATGCTAGCATTGCTAATTTTCCACCTTATTGTTAATCAAAGCTATTGACTGTGATCACTCCCCATCATCGCTTCATCTCCTGGCAANAAAAAAAAAATAAAAAAAGGAAGGCAGCTGGTCAGCTAAACACATAAATGAACATGTGTTTTAAGACCCTAAGATAAATTGCTGATCAAAACACCGCGAAGCACCATGAAGATAACTCATAATAATGAACTAAATAATTCAAAGCGAAAAATAAAATAAAAATCCCAGTGGCTCTGAAAACAGAACAGCATAACCCAAAGGAATTTGTTGTCAACATCGCTAGATTTTTTTACCCTCGTCTGTATAGCTTAATATAAAACTATTTATTAAATTCTAATTCTAATTTACTTTTGGTAATGCACTGTCCAATAAATAGCACCTAAAAGAAAGATTCATATTTTTGATAAAAAAGACCTGCAAGAAGAAAATCTCTTTGCAAGAATATCACTACAACAATAAGCTGCTTATTTCTTTTCCCTGTTGACAGGTGTGAGATAATTTATTAATTATTGTAAAGATCCTGAATAGGAAAGATATGTTTTGTTCTCTCACACACAGACATATTCTGGACTTCCATAGTGACTAAAAGTGCTTGTTCCTTTTCAATAAAATGCTCATGCTGCTAAAAATCATTCTGAAGGTTCACAAAATGCCTGAAGCAACTATGTATTAAATTAAATCAGAAAAAAGCATAAGTGGATTTTTTTTCTGGTTGCTTAATTTTTCTAGCTCACTCATTTAATTTTTGAAATGTATGGCAAACTTTCATATTCTCCATTTATTTTTAAACAATCTTACAGAGACAGCATCCTTACAAACCAAAATCTTTTTAATGAATTACAAAAGAAAAGCAAAAAGAAACCCAAAAGCCTCAAGACCAATACACTTAAGGATACTTATTCGGAAAAAATATGGCTTTAAAAAAGTCAATTAAAGAATTGACAGCAAAATACTGATGTGAAAATTTAGAAAATAAAATACCCAACAACAAAAAACCAACCAAACTACAAAACGGTATTTCATCTTGGCAGATGAAAAAAGTGAAATATGTTCATTTATTGGTCCATTCATCTTTGCTGGCTCGCTAATCACCAATGTCACGCACATCTTTAAAATCTGTTCTGAAAACGGCCGTAGAGTGACTGGATCAACATTCTGCTTCCCCAGATTGCTCACTTATTTGCATTCAAGGGTTGATTGGGTCACAGTTTTAAATTATAGCAGTAAAGGACAGAAGGACGGGACTTTTTATTAAATTAAGAGGTGGAGGATGTGCCTACTTTTTTGGGGAAAATGTTTATAATTGACTACAGAAAACTCAGTCTAACATTTCAAACAACGGACCTGCTGGTCACCTTTTTGAAAGATTAATTGCCTTCTAGGAGATTTAACCACACACTACTCAAAATGATGAAAAAGGAGAAGGATGCACTGAAAGCTATTGGAGAGTTCTCCATGTCAGTGTAACATCTGGCATCATGTGCAAAATATAACTGCATAATGAATGGATCGTTTTTATCCAAGTTACTCCCTCAATCACAGTATTCCCAACAATGGCCCAACCCTCCTCGTAACCCCTCACAAAACAATTGATGCTAAGGTTCTTTAACAAGGCTCATTTAGGATTTTAAATAGGAACAGTTTCCATTTCAGAAATTCTGTGCATTAAACGTAGCAAGCAGGACATGAGAGCAGCAATTTTAAAAACTAGACTACAACTACTTGCCGCCATTTCAGCATAAAAGTTTTGGGCTTCAGTCCCTCCACTGGTGGAAATAGGGGGATTAGTCTCTTTTTAACAATACTGATATTTACATGATATTTGTTAGCAACAATGCACTTATTATTTACAATCCAAAAGCACACAGACATTATTCACTCTCTCATTCTTTGAGAAATACTACTTTTTGATCTGGTCATAAAGAGCATGATATTCAACTAATGTTAAATTATGGTCTTTGGCTGCAAATTACTTTCACTGATGATGATCACTGAAATTCAGTTCTTGCTGTGGGAGAATTCTACCCATTTCACTGAACAATAACTCTGCACCCAAGTCCTACATTTTGGGCTGTGGTCCCCTGCACTGGGATGAATTGAATTTCAGCTCTGTTACAAGATCCAGCTTTGCCTTTGCTTGGGAGGCCTGGTTAAAACTTACCAGAAATACATACTATTGACTTAAATGGCACATTTCACCATGATACTGCTGTGTGATGCACTCTGTTGAATGGGTGGCGAAGGGTCTGAATGTTAAGATGTGGAGTATTTCTTCGGACTACCTTACTGTAGGATCAGGCAATTTTCCACTTGGCTTTGCTAAACATAATAAACAATTTTACATTGCTGCAGTTTTTGCTATGCCTTAAAAAAAAAAGAAGGGAATTAATTATATAACCTGGAACAATTCACCTGATGTATGAAAAATTTACAGCTTGGTCTGAGTCAAAGCGGAGGTTGAACTCCATGTCTCATCCCTCAGAGAAGTGCCATAATCACTCTATAACAAGGCTTTCATCTAGTTCGAACTAGTATGAAGAACTAATAAAGAAATGTACCTCAAAACAACTTTCCAGTAAGGTTGAATGTCTTGGTTGAATTTCTGTATCATACAGGAGGAATTGAAACCAAGGTCTCTGAAAAATATCCATCTTTCCACAGCCACTTCCAGAGTCACTGTTCATTAAGTTGGTCAAGTACTTTAAGGCATTAAAAAACCTCAACAAACATCTATTTTGACTTGATATGAGAGTGCTAACTTTACCAGCACCAAGTAGTCTAGATTTTTGGTGGACTAGTTTCAGCCCAAGTGCACACAACACTTTGAAAACAGCAAGAGGATTTGCCTTAATCATACAAGTTCAGAACAAGTTTTTGTTGCCCAATGGCAGGCAGATAGCACCAAAGATTTATGCAATGCAGGGAATCTTTTCCACCGAAACCTGTAAGTTACTCTCGTTTATAGAATGCATCAGCTGCTCGTAACCAGTATTCATGTTTTAATTTACATATCTTTAAAATGATCACAATATCCGAATACTAAATATTGACTATTGGTATTCATTTTCTCAGCTCAAACTAGACAAATGCATTCATTTTCACAGCTACTTACAAACAAGCTACTTGGTGCAATCCTAGCCTCAAAAATTATACTAAACATGGTTGTAACCATGGCTCTGCTATTCATAGAAAAGTCACTGTGATTATTTTTTTACCGGTAACAGAAAGTGATGCCATCAGTTATTGCTTCTTTTGTACTGGGGATATCTATCTTTAGGACACGTTTTACTGACAATGCATCCTTAAAAGTCCCCAACGGATTCAGTATTGATGCCCTGGCCCATCCTCCTGGAGGACATAAAGAAAAATTGAAAAGACCTAAACAGACACAACTTCTTACTACTGTAGGAATCTCATGTATCTGAGTTTCCTCACAAGTCATGGTTTATCTGAAATTAAAGCGAATTACTGAAAATTGTCTGCCTACAAAAATAGTAGCTGTTGCCTTATTTAATTTCAAAATACATAGCTTAATTGTTTCTTGTTCTATTTCTCTAAATTTCATTATCAACATCAGCTTGGGGGTAAAAAATTGGGAGGAAACAGCATGAACAGCATTTTGCAAATGAACATTAATAAAAGATCAGGGTGAAGCAAATGAATATAAACTACTATCAATATTAGAATTGTGTTCTACAAATTGGATCAATTCTCATTGATTCCTTTCTAGTGATCTAGAGGAATTTAGGAAGAGACATCAAACACCACCCCACCCCCCCAACTCTTACTGCATTAAACCACAAGATAAGACAAGGAGACAAATTAGTAGCCTGTTTTTTTTTTTCAGTATTTTGATTTATTCTAGGTTTTCTTTGGAATTACACCAGAAGCACACTATAATGTGTCTGTAGGGATATTTGATTTAATGATATTTCTTCATTTAGTTATTCATAATAACAAAACATTTTACGCTATCCAAGTATATGTAAGTAAGGATAATATCTAAGGGAGAACTATGGTTAAATTAATGTGTCTATGAGAACTAACTTTTGTGGAGGGAAGTACTATCTAAAATTATATGTTTATTTAGAATAACACAGACAAGCTTTCAAGAATGTAGACCTATTCTTCACACCTGGAACAAAAAAGAAAAACTTCAAGCTACATGCAGCATTGGGAGTAATTAGGCCACACTTAGACTATCACAGTCCTAAACACTTACGGGTTTATATCAGAAACCCATGTGTCATACGGCTGATTAATCTGGATAATATCCCTACTAATATTTCATATTAGCTGAAAGGAAATATTATTTTATTTTTAATAAGACTTAGTAGAGCAACTTTCTAGAGACATTCACATTCAGCCAGTTAACTTGTTCAAATTGGATAACTTTAGGGAGTTATGACTATTTTCATCAGTTGAGAGTCTCCAAAAGTAATTAAGGAGTTCTTCATTAAAAGTTTACAGCGCTCAGCTGCCTCTTCTTAAAAGTTGAGAAAGGTTTAAGCTAAGGGGAAAAGGCAAGCATTTGTTCTCACATAATGGCTTTAATCTGAAGATCTGGCACAAGTAAATTACAAATAAATCCATAAGGGTGCTTTTTATTAATAGCTGTATAAGTATGTTCTAGCAATTCAATACGTGGAAAAAAAAGTACACTTATGCACAGGTACAGAAACATCATTCACTACACACAAAAGATGATTTTCTGATGAGAATATAATACTTTGTGGTGTAAAAAACCTTTCTAAAACAAAGAAGAAAAAAGCTTTTATTTAATGGTTTGAGTTTGTGGGGGTTTTTTGTCTTCAAAGTACAGTGCATATGATTGAAATCCTGACAAAATCTCAGTAGTGGATGCTATTGAAACACCTTTCCTTCCCTTCCCTTCATTTTTGTGATTCATTCATAACAGCTTTTAACTCAGCAGAAAGTAAATGAGGACTTCTAGTTACACAAAACCAGTAAGCAGTTTCTTTGCATCTTTATGCTGCCAGTAAAAAACCTCTGTGCAGTTTATTTATTTATTTATTTTGGAAGTAGGTAGCAAACAAAACCATTAGCAACTTCAACACAGATCCAGCAAATATTACAGCACAGCATAAGCTATGAGTTTTTGGGTTTGTTGTTTTGTTGGGTTTGGGGGTTTTTTTGTTTGTTTTTTTAAATGGCATCACTTGCTTTTGAATGCTAAAGCTGAAGTTCTATGTGGGATTAGTCATGCAGAAAACCATATGAATATAATTACATAGTGACATTTCTGAAGTAACATTTAAATTCTCAAAACCTGGTAGTTAGTAAACATGCACTGTCAGACATGGTCTCAAATCCCTGCTGTCTTCTCTTCACTCCTCCCCAAGCTTGACTTCTCCTAGCTCTTCCTTGCACTTCTGGGACTGTCCCTTGTAGCTCTCTCCTGTTCTGCATCTGCTCCCATTTCTTTCCCTGCCAGACAAACCCGAAGGTAACAGCCATTCAGGCTAATTAAATGGTGCTGGAAGTGAGTTAACAGGTGGTGGCCCCAGCTGCTTTAGTTGCAGGGGTAGATAACAGACCCATCACTAGCCTGTATAAGGCACTATGATTAATTAGGACTAGAAGCCATTTGCTAAGGAGGGACAACCAGATTTATAACAGAATTTTATTTTCTAAGAAAACAAGCAAACTTTCTCTACAAAATACAAAAATAAATTTCTTATTCCAAAGTGCTCAGCTGTCACCTTGACTGTGTTCAATATGCCATATGAATAAGACCTCCTTGGCATAGGTTTCTTTATACTAATATTTTGTATTTTCTTTTTACTACAAGCTTACAAGCTCTGAATAGACCTTGCTCTAGGAAATTTTCTCTCCCATAGAGGCTCTCTTATTTTGTTTCCTTCCATGTGAACTTGCATGTTTCTCAAGAGAGTTCTGATTACTGTGGGAACTACTATCAAGACATTTAAATAACAGCAACTAGCACCATGTACAGTTGAAGAACTGGTTATGCAAGCTTCCCATACAATCCTCCAACTCCACCTGACTTCTTGCAATGATCCTCTAATCATTGTAATCAACTCTATGAGACTACACCCAGTCATCCAGACATTAACCCCTGGACCTGCTGCTTCTATAAGTTTAGCCCCGGAGGGTGGTTTTGAGGCTGAATTATGAAGTTACTTTAAAAGTAGATGCCTCCCAAGTAGTAGCAAAGAACTGGGTTCATTTTCTCTTTACTGCAGAACTGGAACACAGCAAGAAACCCACCATGCTTAATTACCCCTTATTTTATTCAGCTGAGTGGTGAACTTAGGAAAAGTGATTAATTTCCCTCATTAATGATTATTACAGACAAAGAAAAAAAAGGCAGGAATTAATTCCACATGTCAACCCCAAACAGCCTTGCAGTCACACAATTTGAAATTAAAACTACCATAAAAATGAACATTGAGGGGCACGTACACAATTCAAGAGCTGAGAAAGCCCTTTCTCATTCCCTTGCTTTTCTGTATATGCAAAGTCATCTTCTCAGTTGTCAAAGACAAATCTGCAACACAGCTGTGTCATTTACATTTTACTGATCTATCTGCAGAGCTCAGCATGAAGAATAATATTAAATCAATGTATGTCAATGCTTATAGAAAGAGTGGGCAGAGTTGCACTAATACATTGTTCAGCAAGGGAATACACTGGCACCCTAAGAAAGCCTATTAAAACTGCTATATGAGCAAGAAAGTGTCTCTGATATCACAAGAATTCCAGGTCCTTCCTTTCAAACCTGCTTTCTGCACAAAGAAAAGGTCTGATAACACTATATTCTATAGACTGATTCAGTGATTTTAAAAAGAGTTTCTAATCTTGTCGTAGTTTACAATTAATATCTTTGTGGCCTAAGAGGAAAGTAATATAAGTAATATAATAAGTAAAATTTAGTAAGTACAGGGATATTTTTGAAGGGAAACAAAAAGGTGAATAGCAAGGTAAACAAATATTCACACTTATTTTTAAAAAGACATAGGGTTGAAAATTATGCCATGTCAATCAGTGCAGCTCTACAAGAATAAATTTACAGCAAGTTACAAGCATCATCAAATGCCAAACACATATCCATGCACAGCAGAAAATCAAGTCTGTCCAGAATTCCCTTTCCTATTAACCTTCTAAGACAGTGAATTACCCGGAGATATCAAATGATTCACACTTGCAATACAACTTTCTTTTTTATTTTACTTGAAAGATTTTTTTCTTTTATTCATACTAAGTAGAAGTACTTCAGGGAAGTTTTTGTCTTTCCTTATTAGATCACAGAGATTCTTTCTGTGAAGCTCTTCCTAAGAGCTATTGCTTTTGTGCAGCGTAATGTAATACATTCTACAAAGGAGGTTTTTAAGTTTCTCTTGGAGAGAAGAGAAGACGTACAACAGGTGTTCCTCCTTACTTTGTTTACCTGAGCTGACTACTCACTGCTCAAAATCATATCCTTAAGAAAACAAATGATGGAGCTTGTAAGCATTTGCCTGGAAAATTTGATATCAGGCTGAAATCTGTTCTTGTTAAAGCAGCAAAATGCTCCTATTGACTGTATGCAGGGTTCTGTTAGCACAGCTGTGAATACTTCAGGGAAACGGGAGAAAGAGCCACAAATAAAGAATTAACAATTACTATCTCGGTCATAATGAAACATACACATATGTCCTAATCTCAGTTGAAACTGGGAAAGATTCATAAAAGAGCAGTAAGTTAACTTAATAGTTTCTAGTACTTCTTTAGCATCTTCCAGTTGGGAATCTCATTTCTCAGTGTGATTAATATCAGCCTCAAAAGAAAGCACAGGGTCAAAAATTATTCCAAGTTTATGAACTCAGACTCCAGACGAAATAGAACTAAGATGAAATGAAATAGCCGAGGAGGAGAACAATCAATAACTCTTCTATCTTGTCAGAAGTCAGCTCTGCAAAATTAATACCAGACAAGAAATCATACAACACAGCAAGGGGTACTTGAGTTTACAAGGATCTACAGATTTCTCTAGATATTGTCAATTTGTAATATTGTGTACATTGAACATGGGAATTACTAGCCAGAGGCAATAATTCTGAAATAAAATAGGACCTTCAATAGATCCATGGGAACTCTTGACATAATTAGAACTGTAACTGGAAGCAGAGACCCCAAAGCAATAAAGTACAAACACTGAAAAATGATATGTTTTAAACCATACAAATATGATTATAACAATACCAGTGTAAATAATGAAAGCAACCACATCAAAATTTTGATGGATAGGACTATCAAGATAGCAAAGATGCACAAAATCACATATCTGTGTTCAAAAACCAACCAGACCTTTAGGATGAACTGTTCAGTAAGACATAATCTTATCAGAAACTTCAGTTTGTGTGTTGGTAGATACAGAACAAGATCTAAATAACAACTGGCCACCCTAAAAAAGCAAAATCAGAAACTCCACAGAGCTAGAGATCAGGAAATTAGGCTTCTCATAGTAAGAGACTCATTTGTCATCAGAGCAATGAATGGAAAATGGAAGCACAGATGACTAAGAATGCACTGTGTCAGATTTACGTGTATAAAGTTTCCCAAGTATATCACTACTGGCTAGGTCACAGCTTTAATATCACTGAACTAAAGTACAACACTGTAAGAGTGACAGCTCAGAAAAAGAAAAAAAAAATCTTTAGCAAACCCCAATTGTTTGTTTGTCCTAACTTCATTAAATGTGTTGGTGCAGCTGCTTTGGGCAGGAAATAAAAAATACTTCTGAAGCAACATTATCCATATCACATGTTTCTAGTGTGATTGGTTCCATATTGTTGGGGCCCTCAAGCGCCTCTAGCAGAGTTCCTCAGCAAATTTTAATGTGTCAAACCGGATAAAAGTCAGAAGTAGATGCTTTATCCCTACAGGCTAGGATGGCTGCTACCCAGCACAGAAATTCCAACAGGGAAGATGATTCCCTGGCTTCAGTCTGAGCCCTGCTTGCTCCCACAAGCTGCTGCTAAGAGCACGTGACCTGAGCCCTGAGGTGGCCGCCAGCCATCCCCTCCAAACTCTTGCATGCCCTGCTGCCCTCAAGGTGCCTCTCTGATGGTTCATGGCCAAGACCTCAGCCCAGGGGCGTCCTAGCTCAATGGCAGTGGGGCCAACAGCCTCCAGTCCTTGTTGGGTGCCACACATGGGCAACAGGCTAGTGGAGCACAGCAGATGTGTCAATAGGCTAATCAAATGTCCTTCAGCAATAATTTTTCTGCCTAGTCAATGGGGAAACTTGCAATCAGGTTAGGTCTCAAGTTGAAAAATTTAGCTCACAGTAACGAATCTTTAAAACAAAATACATGGAGCAGCATATAAGTACACCACATAACGGTATATCAGAAGATCAAATCACTCATAAACACAGAGCTGGGAACAGGACCTGTACACATAACCTATCAAATGTAAGCAACCAGTGGCTCACAATTAAGCGATATCTCATTACTAGTACTGAATTTAAAAGACTGCATGCTATATTTAACATTTTGCTACTTTGGAACTGCATCATGTTATGATATTAAATACTTCTAGGCATGTCCAAGATATTTCAACTAGAATACAAAACTTCTAACATACAACAGGTCAAAATGGAAAACCTTTTAATATTTCATTCATAAAAAACATTTGACATTTAATATTCACCCTTAGCACCAAGTTGTGTGGTGGGGTTGACATGCTAGAGGGAAGGAATGCCATCCACAGGGACCTGGACAGGCTTGAGAAGTGGGCCAGTGCAAACGTCATGAAGTTCAGCCACTCCAAGTGCAAGGACCTGCAATGGGTCACGGAAGTCCCAAGCACAAATACAGGTTGGGCAGAGAATGGCTGGAGAACAGCCCTGAGAAGAAGGACTTGCGAGTGCTGGTTGATGAGAAGCTCAACATGACCTGGCAATATGCACTTGGAGCCCAGAAAGCCAACCGCATCAAAAGAAGTGTGGCCAGCAGGTCGAGGGAGATGATTCTGCCCCTCTACTCTGCTCTCGTGAGACCTCACATGGAGTATTGCATCCAGCTCTAGGGTCCCCAATATGAGAAGGACACAGACCTGTTGGAACAGGTCCGGAGGATAGCCATGAAGATGATCAGAGGGCTGGAGTACCTCTCCTACGAAAACAGACTGAGAGAGTCAGGATTGCTCAGCCTGGAGAAGAGAAGGCTCCAGGGAGACCTCATAACAGCCTAAAGTGGGCTTACAGGAGAGACGGGGAGGGACGCTTTACCAGGGAGTGTACCAATAGGACAAAGGGTAAAGGTTTTAAAGTGAAAGAGGAGAGATTTAGCTTAGATGTTAAGGAAGAGATTATTTACTGTGAGGGTGGTGAGACACTGAAAGAGGTTGTCCAGAGAAGTTGTGGAAACCCCATCCCCGGAAGTGTTCAAAGGCAGGCTGGATAGGGCTTTAAGCAACCTGTTCTAGTGGGAGGTGTCCCTGCCCATGGCAAGGGGTTTGGAGTAGATCCCTTAGGTCTCTTTCAACCCAAACCATTCTATGATTCTGTGATTTTTAGAGACTTCAAATGTATTTTATTGATTTTACTGGGAATATAGGTGTGAAAGATTATAGAAAAAGAGACATAGGAACAAAAGAAGAACACAAGAACCTAAAGAAAGAAAAACATGCTTAGCATATGAAAGGTAATTAATCTTTCATTTTAGGAGGCCAGAACACAGATAATTCCTGGAAAGACACTGTAATTTCAGAAGGTGCTAGATATGAAAAAAGAAACTAACACATTGGATCAAATAACATATCCAGCTAGAGGGTGATCTGACATTGAACACTAGTTAGAAAGTAAAAGAATACAAAGCAGAACAGTGTTGTTTTATTACATTTGTTATTTGTTTAATATTTCAAATAGGAAAAAAAATTGCCTCAAGATACAGTGAGGAAATATAAACTTTGAAACAAAAGAGACAGTACTGAGTTTACCACATCATTCCCATTACTCAAGTTTCACAGTTTATCTAACTCAACTGAAACTTGTGGGGTTGTTTTTGTTCTACAACTGGAGAGTGACCAAAGAGATGTGATATGATCTTGAAAGCACAACACTGGAGATAAGTAAGCTGTAAGTGTATGTCAGTGCTCAAAACTGAATACATCTGAAACATTAAGCAAGTCAGTGATAAAGAGGTTACATATGACATGAAGACTGTTTCAAGCTCACTTCAGCTTCAAAAGCTTCAAAAATGGTTAAACGTTTTAGACCTTTATATTAGCTACAAATGATTGAGCAATGAGAACAGAAACATTTGTTTCTAGAAATAATATAATTCAAGATAATCTAAGATATTTTCCCTATTTTTTTTTTATTTTTCTAAATGGTTATAGTAAATTGCTATATTTTTGAAAATACTTTTAGTCTCAGAAAAAAATGCACTGACACATACAACACAAAGAAAGTTATATTCTGTGATGAAAGGTAAACAGGGTAAAAAATTGAAATAAATTACAAAAATCTCCCCTACATACTGACTGAATGTTAACTAGTTCTACAATGATTGGCACTCATGCCTAAGAAGGTTCTATAGGTAAGCTCCTATTTAAGCTTTTCTCATCGGCTTGAAGCTTGAACATAATGACGTTTGACTAGATTCAGGCTGAGTGTGTCTCAGGGTCCTGCCCCCACCAGTCATCCCAATCAGAGTCCTAGACAAAACGTTCCTGGTTTCTTTGCAGCCTCCCACCATGGGTATTTTTCTCAAGGCAACCAAAAGACAGAAATTGTTGTCTGGAAAATCTTGTCCTAATCCACAGACAAAATGTAACTACATCTCATGTCTACTGGTTCAGACATAGTTTTGAGAATCCTTCCATCTTTATTTCAGATTTTGGTTAAGTGGATTCAGAACACACTAGAAGAGGATACTCAACAGATGCAGAGTAGCTGTTAGCAGAAACCCTGTTCTTTGAAAAACAGACTGAAGTAAAACATTTCCAAGTCCTTCCAAATCCCACTCAGCTGAATTTATCAATATATATTTAATCATCTGAATTAGTAACATGAATACAAATTGTTTATTTCATAAATCTGAATTACTCCGATTCCACAATTTGAGCAATTATAAAGATTCTTGTAATTGAAAATAAAGGTCATTCGTAAGAAGAAAAAATTCACTTGATGAAAAGTGCTATAGGCACATGAAGATTTTTCTTATGATATAGTATCAAAGAAAATTTAGTCGAATTTAAGATGACTCCTCATTTATCATATCCTGTGGGCAAGTCAGTTAATGACTGTATTGATTCTCTTTTTTGTTCATTGTTCTATACAGCATTCAACCAAGGTGAAAGTAACCATAAGAAATTAAGTTTAGAGGAAAATATTTAAATTATAAACATTTGAAGATGCAGTTAAGTATAATTACTATTATACAATATATTTCCTCTAGTGAAAGTAAGGACATATTCATATAATTGCAGTGGAAAATATCACATTATATGCCCCAGGTGATCCCTGGAAGTAGTGTATTGCTAGTAACTAAAATGGACTTTAATGGAATTGCATCAGCTCAAGATCTCATATATTCAGTTAAGTGCCACTTTTCACTAAACTCAGGAATACTGGATTGCTTTGAAAACTCTGATCATTCAGTGAGCAATGCTGAAATAGGTATCTGAGACCTTTGCTTTCCTAACCTACTAGCATCTGAAGATGAGAAGGGGGGAAAAGTAGTCCATTTCTATGGACACCTGATTTCACAGGCATCTTATGGAGTTTGGTTTTTTGCTCTCAGTGAAATGTAAAGAGCAGAGCATGACTCCTACCATAATGTTAGTCTGTTTTGAAGAAAAGTTGATCAATGAAAGAAATGGAAATAATCTTTCTTCCACAGGGAGAAAGGATGCGCTGCACTTTGTGCAATTGGCTTAGATCTGTGAAGAAAGGTATAGAGTAGACTGAAGTAGTATGCGATTAAAATAAAGCACAACATATCTAAAACTACACTATCGACATAATGTGTTTTAAAAACATGGAAGCATTGCTCATTTTTATTTTGATTTCTCTTTCACAAAACATAACATTATGTCTTTGTTCTGTGACTGGTTTTGGTTTTCCAATTAAATAGCTGAACTGATAATAAAACCTAGATTTCTATACCCATTCAATCAATTATAATTTTATTATTGATGTGTTTAGAAAGTTTAATCTTTGCAAGGATCTTTTCCGTATTTTCCTCATTTAAAAGCCTCTTTCTCACAAGCAAACCTTTTCCCAATCAAGCCCAAAATCTCCTAGCACTTTTTTTTCACTGCTTCAGGTTGTTCAGAGTTTTGGTTTTAGTTAGAACACAAAAGAAAGTTTAAGATGCATCTTTGTGAAAACTATGTCTGCACAGGTTTCTGTTAGCTGCTGAAAGGGCACTCACTATACCAAGGGAAACTGTAAGGTGGTAGGTGAGTTTATCTTGTGATTTTATTTAAGCTTTTGAGAAAAGAAAAAGAGAGAGAGAAGAGAGGAGAGAGAGCACACATTTGGTTCGGTCTGTGGCTCCTTTTAAGGTAACAATTTATTTCTTTTATATTTTTATTACCAGAAAAACCAAAAACAGACGTCTGAGGAAAACAGAACCAGATCTCCCATTGCAAGGACGCTCAGTAAAATCCAACTGGTGTCTCATGCAGTGCTCAACCACAGGGAAAAACTAGGCCTGAGAAAAGCCCCCGACAGTTGCAGCTGGGGCTGGAGCCCCGCAGAGGTCAGGGAGGTGTCGCGGCGCCTCCGGGAGAACTTCCTAGGGACCTGAGAGAGCTGGGTTACAGCTGCTGCTGGAAAGGGAGGAGGTGAAATAGGGTGGAGGCGGGAGGGGAGAAAAGCAGAGTGTCTAAAGGGATGAAAACACCACAGTTTCTCTTTCATCCCTCTAATATTCTCAGGAATCGCTTTAGGGGGATGAAAGACATCACTTGAAAGTCTGATTCTTCTGTCTTTATGCTTTGCAGGCTTCTACAGAGAGCAGAAATACAGTGACAATGAATAAGCACTAAAAAAACAGTCCAAACTTGGGCCTGAATCCCAATTAAGTCAGCGCAGCCAGATACATGTTCCTTCAACCAATATTGTGACCAGTCATTTTAGCCAATACCACACACACACACAAAAAAGCAGTTACAAGATGATTTCGCCACCCCAAATTCTTCCAAATAAAAAGACCCTCATACAGTCTTATGATCACAAAAACATAAACTTGGAACTTGGGAAATTGTAGAAGTGAAGCTGCACGACTGATCTTACTACAGCTTCCCCAAGCCTATCTCAGTCATTAATTCCACAACTGTTTCAAAGTGTTCTCCCACTGCGGGGAACAGATTATATTCAGTCAACAAGCAACTATGTGATGTTTGATTTATCCTTATTATTAATACATATTCGAAACATCGCTCTAATGATAACTTAATTTTGCTAAGTGATTTTGACCGATACAGTTGAAGTCCAAAGTGTTTGAGATACGAGGACACCAAACGTTGACTAGGAATCAGACTTCTTTAAAACCAACAAATGCACAGACACTGCTGCTGAATATTCTGCAAATCTGAACTGATACATTTTTCCCTGAAAATAATTCCAGGCTGGAGAAGGTATTGTTATTATCTCCGTATTAAAGCTGGAGATTTGACATGCCATTGTGGTTCAAGTCAAGTTTTCTGAAGAAAGCTACTCTCTCCAGAGTTCCACCACCAAGACTTCCAACTCCATGTTTAAAAGCCTGTAATGCTGGAGGTAGTACAGAGAGGAGAGAATACCAATGATATGCCAATACCTTGATTATCGCTGTGTTTGGAGCTTTTAATCTGCTGTCTGATAGCACAAGGTTGACTACTTTCAAAATTTTAGCCGACTTGGCTCAAGGAACCAAGCAAGCCAGAAATATTATTAGCCCACATGGGAACATTTCCTGCCTTCATGAACATTATTAAACCAGGAGCATTTCCAATTATTAGGAAAGGATTCGTAAGCATAAAATACATTTGTCATTTCCACCAAATATGTTTAAATGATACAACAGTCTATACTATTCTGAGTAAGACCCATATTTACATCTACTTTTGCAAAATAGACTTTAAAAATATGGGTTTATGTTTGCATGGATAATATGGAATCAGAAATAAAATACAGACTTTAATTGCTGTCTTCTATTTTTATCTCTTTCTTCTTCCCAATCTCTCTCCCAACAAAGCAAAAATGTAAGCCCTATTGCCATTTATAAGCATGCACATGGAAGAAAAGTGATTGCTGAGCCAATGTTCTGCATGTGCTGCAGAAAATAAGGTCATACTGACAAAGGTTCATTTCATTTAAAGGAAACAGTTTGTGACTGATTTCTCGTGAAGAAAACAAAGGAAAAGTTATTTTAGACTATGTTTTGGCTACTGCAGTCAAGAGCATTTTGAACAAAAGACTAGACTACTAGCCCAGAAACCATCTCGGGGGCTAATTTTCAAAATCAAGTATGTTAAACTGTCTCCTTCTTGGTAGGTTATCACAATTGGATCAAGACTATTCAAATCCAGACAGGTACTAAGATACCCGACACCTCTGTGGACCTATTCCCGAGTCTTTATTTATCCAGTTTATAAAATGGGAATAAAGGATGCCTGAATTATAAAATATGCATGTCCATATCAAATCAAAATGTATATTAATTTCTTTGTTATTACTATAAATTAAACTATCAAAAATGTTTCAGTAATAATCTCCGTGTTTGACAAGTTATGAGGCATAAGTTTATCTAAGAAATTTCTTAACTGCTTAACCTTCTTAAGCACTGAAAGTTACAGAATTGTATAAGTACAATTCTTATCTTACTAATCCTATACTTTGGAGAGCATATTGTATTTGCATTGTAATTACATCTTCAGAAACATCATCTTTTGTGAAAGAAATAGTTTCAGTAAGCCTAAATTCACCACTACTGCTGAAAGCTGCCACTTTGCTAAGCATGTATAGGTATTCAATATTCTAGAAAACAATGATTTATCTTGCATAACACCATTCACATTTTAGTCAGCAATGGGGGTTTTCTTTGACCTAAAGATACATAGTAATATATTGAGCATTAAAAATGTTCTTAAATGCTCAAGTGACAAATTAGTTTTACAAACTGAACTTTCTTAATATGCAACTCCTAAACTACAGAATTTAACTACGCCTATGAAATATGTACACTATATCTTAAAATATTAGATTTTGTCATTACTATAAACTATTGTTTTAGTGTCAAAATTGCTTCTTATGCTGCTACAGATGCTCCTAGCAGCATTTAAATATGACATTTTGCCATACCACTCAGTGCAATCCTGAATTGATACAAGCTAGAAATACCCCCCTTCTTCTTAGTGTCTCACTGAATACAAACCCCACATTTGCAAAGACCTAATTAGCAGCTTCTAAGACTCTTGACTCAGGTTATTCTAATTTGTATTATGAAATGAACTGCAAAATTAGTGGTTTTTTTAGTCTCTATTACATGAAGCACCCCTTGACACCAAACTGATTTCTAGGATTATGTCTGGGTGAAGAAGCCACAACAACTTGCTCTTTTGTAGTTTAAGGAATTCGTGACCTTTCAAATATATCAAAAAATCTAATTTGAAAGAGTAAATAATAATGTGGTCTAAATATTTTTGAAGCTTGGCTAGTTGCAGCACTCCCAGGCTATTCTCAAGACAAAGAAGTCTAGGCAAAAAAAACATCTTGGCATCCACAAATGCCATATGAAGTTTCCATGTGTCATTATTGTATGACAAAATTATCTACCAATTTTTTTCCAAGATACTTGTAACATATTGACATTTTTGCCAGTTCTTTTCTGGGAGGAGAAGAGTTAAACTACTTTTGAGTTGAGAAGCAGAGAAAAATAATTAGCTTAAAGAACTCCAGCTATAGTCTGAAATGGCTTTTCCAGGCATAAAACTGCACATTATTAAGGCTTAGTGTTGTGGGACTTTCCATGGCTTGAGGCTAACGCTTTCCCCAAGTGAAGCTGAGGATCCGTCCTTTCTCATGGTTTGATGCTCCTGTTTCTAACCTTCATGGTTTGTTAGCCAGGTGACCTTCAACCTTTGATCCTGGAAAGACTATTAGCAGTGACTCCAGGAGATTTACCTCAATAGCATGACTGTAGGGGAGGATTCCCAGGTGTATTCTAAATGCAGCTTATCACATTATTCTATAATTAATCAATGGGATATCATGATACACATGATGCATATATAAAAATATAAATAAATATGTGTGCATATCAAATAAAAATCACTATTTAGTGGAGATAAGTCAAGCTGCATCCATTATGCTGCTGTGACCCACTTTTGGGTGTGTATTACCCACTTATCCTAATCCAAAGTAGGATTTATGCAGACACTTTACTTCAAGCAAGATATTAGTGTCATGGCTGGGGAGTATTCTTTAAACAAAACTATGGGAATCAATGATATAAACTACATGAGAAATTATCTATATGTTTCAACAGCTGTCATTGAATTGGGGTCTAATCTCAGCTCTTTAGATTACAAACTAACATTTTAAAACTCATGACAGGTTTGACTACATTTCAGGTAAACAATTCAACACATGCCATTTTTGGGGCATTACTGTAATATCAATATTGTAATAACATGCCAGAGCTTGGAGCTGTTTAGAAGAATTGCCAGTGAGGAATAATTTCTTTTTCTCTCTTTTTCACTCTAATTCCTACCAGTTGCACTTTCCCCTTCTCTTCAAGATTCTCTATTGCATTCCTCATTGGTGTCCCCCAAAAGATTTCTTTCAGGATAAAAGGCTAAAAGGAAGTTTTCTATGGTGATAATATATCACTAGTTAAATTCTGCTATGTTTCACGTAGTTGTAAAACAAAGGTGAACCTGATATTGCATTTAGATATAGTATTTGAAAACAGTCCTTAAATAATTCACTTTTTTTTTAAATAATAATTAAAATGAAAGCGTACACCTAGACAGGAAGAATAAGGGCTATGACAACAGAAAGTCTAAAGAAGATGCCAAAATAATTTGTTCCTTAAAGCAAGTAAGAGAAAGCAGGATTGTTTTACTGAGTTTATGGAATTTGAAATATATATTTCACACATAGCACAATATGATTCAAACCAGCTGATCTTTCCTTACAGAGTTAAGAAATTACTTTACTGACAATTCCAACCTAAAGTCGCTCCGTTGACATAGCTGTAACACGAATCTAAAGACTCATCTTGCAAAGACTTTCATGCTTCCTACTCTGTGCTGTGGGAAGTCCAACTGACCTCATGACTTTGAAGGTGAAGCAGGCAACTATGTCTTCTCCTCTTTCTAGTTTACTTGATTTGTGGTCTAGCAAATGAGGAACGAAGAACTGCCAAGCTTAAAACTAAGTATTTTTATTTGGGTTACCAATAATTATGTGGACTCAAAGGAAGGGAACAATAGATAACAAGAGGAGAGTCACAAGGAGAGAACTGGGAAGAAAAAGGTTTAGTGGAGAAATGAGCTCCAGCTGCTGACTCATAGAAACATATCTCAATAAAGTTAATGAGGATGTTGCATACAGATTCAGTATGTGCGAGTGATTGCTGAATAGTCCATGAAGGCAATTAAGAGCCATAGACACGGTTAACATCCCTCTTGAGCTTTTAAATTATAATGACTATCAAGCCTGAAAGTTTATCTTTTTTTCTCCAGTAAAGTTTATGGGTTGTATAATACACACTTAAAGTCTCTAGAGAGCTCCCATACCTATTTTGGCTGTACGGTACCCTTTAGTAATATTACTACAAAACCAATCATAAAGAAAGGGGGAAAAACATTTTCCAGACCATTTCTGTAAACTCAAGTAGCTGAAAAATAAATACCGAGTCCACATAACAAATACCTTCATCGGTACTGAGGGAAAGACATAAATCCTAACCAAGCATAAAACCTGCCTCCACCACAGTTTCCATTCAAGACAGTGAGACAGGCAAAGCGTTTCTTGAAACTTCTCCATTGTCATTACTACTAGAGCTGCATTACTGACAACAATGACACAGTTTAAAGCCCCAAGAGACTCAATGCACTCCTACGCCACAGTGTCCAAACGTATGGTGGTAGTAATATGATAGGATGCATAAAATATTCCAACCTCAGCAGAACATTGAAAAGATATTTAGGTTTATCCATTAAACAGCATTTAACCATATATTCTATTTAGGCATGTTTAACCTACATTCATTTCAACAGGACTTAAGCATGTGGTTAGCGGCAGTTGCCGAACGCGGATAAAAGTGCTATGTTCTTGCATTGGTTCTAGGAGTATGAGAGTATTTGTTCTGCATTTAAATTTCCCAGTGTCTTTTTAAGGCAGACTTTGAAAGTGGTTTGTAAATATATTCATTTATTATTGCATATTCACTAATACACTTGAGTCAGGGAGTCCTATAATAGTACAGTGCAGATTCCCCTGATTATACCAAAAAATCAAAACACCTATTATATGCAATGTCTTTTCTGTAAAATGATATGCCAACTTTCATAATCATTTGCTATTCTCTCTTTAGAAAAATTTGATATCTTTTAAACCTCCTAATTACAATAACAAATAAAAAGTCCTTTTTAGTAATAAGGAAGGAAAGTGGCACAGAATCATAATAAAGAAGAGCCAGCTGAGGATCTTGCTAGAAAACAATACTATGTATAATTGGTGTTTAATTATGCAGAATTAACAAATGGCAGCATCACTGGTTGTATTACTTGACCAGGGCTCCTTGCCAAGTCAACAAGCTGGTTTTAATGTAGGAAGTACCCCATTCAGTTATCTGGCGCCTTTGAGCAGGGCCCCGACTGCTGCATTCTCCATCTGTGTTGCCAAAAACATTTAACAGAAGAAAGAAATCTGTTGATTTGCTAAAGCAAGATAAATTTTGTTCATTGATATGGGTGAATGCACCAATAAGATCATAAAAAACTTTTCTAAACATTTTATTCATCTGGTGCCAATGATTTAGTAACACCATGAGAGCTCAAAATACTAATTAGTATGAATTTGCAGGGTTGATATGTTATACAATAGAATATCGAAGATGTTTATTTGAATATATTACCTCCACTGACCCCTCCCCTCTCCATACACACATATTTGAATGTATTTAAAAACATGTTTAAATATTTATGTTCTCTAGAGCCTCAGTACGTAATTTTCTCCTATGGTAAGCAATTAATTTGCATGTTGAAATCAACACAGCTATGAAGATACATATGAGAGATTCCTGGACAATGTGTCTACTGATGTACCCACACTCACAACTGACCCCTGTAACAAACCTGAGTACTAGTCCTACCAGTAGCTCCTCCTGCTTCCCCACCCCTGTGGTCTGCTACACTTAAGAGACCTGGCCTGTCACACCTGTGAAAAGGTGTGCTGTTTCAGGGGAGCTTGAATTCAATTTGAAAAAAGCCTTTTTGAATTAAATACAGATAATAAAAACCTTTGGGGGAAGGAGAGGATAACAAAAACTCTTGGAGATCCCCAAAAGCATGTAGTCCCTTATTCTGAACTTCTGTTTCATGTGTAGGTTTCCTTAAGGATTTTCACCGTAATAACAGAAACAGTAGCAGATGTACTGCCAGGTGAATGAGAACCTTCAATTAGAAATGCATTGGTACATATATTCTATTTATGTGGTATATTTATGCAGCTTTCAGGATAGCAGAAGATTTATTACAAACCTGGGACAGAGAAACAGAATTTGGGTTTTGATAGAACAGGGAATATGGATTGAAAGTAAACAAATAGGAAAGTCTGTCAACCAAATTCCTTTACATGTTTGCGTAAATTCAGGTTCACCTGAGTAGCTGGAGCTGGTATTATTAAAATTCTGACTTGTTTCCTCTTTGGTCAGACAAGGATTTAGATATGGTGAGCTAGTCTCATCTGAAATCCTGAGATAAAGGTTAATTTTGCACCATCTTTCTAATGGAGAGTCATTGTCACAGGAAGCTGATTGCAGCTGAAGAAAAACTAAGAACAGAAAGATTGGTCATTACTTTCATTGCTTCTCGGGGTGACTGGGTGCCTGCAAATCAAATACAGCAATCTGTGGAGCACCGTGTGACACAGAACTAAATGGGGGCCTCTTCCACATCCTCAAAAGTAATGCGTTTAGAATTCAAAGCTCATTTTAACCCACAAATTCAGTGGCAAAGAGCAGCAGCTTTCTCCTTCCAGTTTTGCCATACTTTTTAATGACATTCAGTATCATAAAACTAAATTCTTCAATCCACAGCATGTTATGTTTGGAAATATAAAGTTAAATAAAAATGTCCCTCTATGAGTGTGTGTATATCAGTATGTGATTTTACAAAGTTGAGGTATTTCCAAGGCAAACACAAGTAAATCTGGACATCGTCATATATTCGATATTTTATAGGCCCAGTAAAACTTGATCAAAATCCACTTGTACTCGTTGGTTGTGTGACTTAACCTTTAGGGTAGATTAATTAGATTAACAGACCACATACTGTAGATTCCAGTACTTCCTCAATGGCTATTAAATTACACAGAAGGAATTATGTTTTAGAGTCCTGCTTCCTTAAATCGCATTCCAGCCCTGCCACCTTTCTTTCATTTATTAGACTGCAAAGCTCTTGTTCCTTTTGTAATAAAAACTGAACCCCAGTTAAATTCTATCCTTAGTGCTTGAAGCTCTTCTTGATTGCTGTGCTTAGGATCAGATAACTACTGAATCTGAGTCTACACTAGGAGAATACAGTTCATGACAGGTATCCTGCCAAAGGAGTGAAATGATGCCGCTTAATTTATAAGTGGGGAGTAGCAGAGTCTTTTAAGAGACCAACTACAAGCCATGCCCCATGCAGACCGCAGCAGTGGAAGCACAAAGTGGCTGCTGGCATGGCAGAAGGGAGTACTGAAGCTGGGAGATGGGTGCTTGAAGGAGGCTAATTCAGTGCTAACATGCAGAATGCCTCCTGGTTAAGGCACGGAGTTAGGTAAATAGGGCTGAAGACATACCTCTGTAGCTTTCCCAGCACGTTTGCTTTTTCGTTCTCAAAACAGTGTCCAGTCAATGAGCAAAGATTCCGTACGTTTGCCCTGTATTCTCAGAATCCAGGCAGCCTGGGCATGCCCATAAACATGAGCAGAACATCCAGTATTTCCCAGAAAAGACCCGAGAAACTGTATATGCAAAAGACAATGCAACTAGTAAACTGAAGAAGAGAGACAAGGTTTTGGGCTTTCTAGCCTACAGACTGTCCCCAGGATATTAAAAACAGCACAACAACTAAGAAACATAGGTAAAGATATCAAGTTTAAAAAGCTAAGATCTGAGTACAGACCTTTGTTCTGAAAAGGCTGTACAGCTGGGAGGAATATAATAAAAAGCAGTGCCCAGGAAAGGTCTGCCTGCATCACTTCCATGATGCAACAAGGGAGAAGATAGAATCTAAAATCTGTGACATAAGAACCTGGCTATGGATATATAACCTACCACATGCCTGCTGATTCACCCTCTTCCACTCAAATGCCAGCATGGTCCTACTGTCAAAATTACTACAAACGCTGGAAGAGATGGGATGGAAAAGTTGGTGATAGTGTATTTGACTTAAGCTATCAGGGCTAGCCTTGAAGCAATGACATACAACCTGGTGCTGAATATACCGGTGTGCCCAACTTTGGTCCCCATTAATGCTCCACTCATAAGCAGCATTCAGGATTGTCCCATTAGGACATCAGGAAAGCTTGTCATCATCAAGATACCACTGCCTTGTTTTTCTTTCTCCGCAGCTCATTTCAGGCCTGTGATATTCTACACACCTAGCTTTCTCACTGCATTTACTGTTGATGCAGTTCTTTCTGTACTCTCCATATTGCTGGAAATACGTGCTGGCAAGTCCTGTTACAGTTAGTGCAGTTGCTTTAGTAGCTAGAGCAATCCATGGCTCCTAATGACAAGCCAATTATCTTCGAGAGTAGCAACTTGCCCACAATTGTATTTCTCCAAAAGTATGTAATTAAACCCATATGGCTTCATTAAATAGCAAAGCAGTCCTGGAGAAAATCCTTGATGAATAAAGACAAAAGAATCCTCCACCTTTATTTACAGTGTGCTAAAAGCCACCTACTTGTACACATTTTTAAGACAGAAATTTCATTTCAATCCGAGCAAGCAGGCAGAGCCTTTAAGCAGCCTGAGACAAAGAGGGTTTGAAACAATGGATGAAATAGCAAACTCTGACAACCCTCCACTTGTGATCAGGTAACAGAACCCAGGAGGGGAGCCTGGTAAGGCAATTAGGAGCAGGAAGCGCTTGCCAAGAGAGACTTCAATCTTTAGGCAATCCATGTTAGGGGTCTTCAAAAGACCCTCCAGAGGAATTCAGAGCTGTCCTAACTGCTCGGAACTTCTTCAGGATACGAACTGAGCCCCATGTCTGGCGCAATGTATGATGAGCTGTGAAGACTTTTTACTATAATCGTGGCAGTGCATTAGAATGTGTTATATAGAGTGTTATTTTTTTGTATTGGACCTTTATGCCCTGTTAATGCTGATACCTTTGTGCTTTACATAACAGGAAAATGAAGAGTGTGCATATTTTACACTATCTATTCTTGCCATCCTAATTTGGATGCCATCTATGCCCCTGAAAATTCCTCCATGGTAAGAAGCTCCTCCTCAGTGATTTAGAACACCTGAACTAGATCTACAGCTGGAAGAGTCTGTCCTCCTTCATTAAGTACTTGTCAACTGGAGGTAAGCAGCTGAAATTTAGGCATGCCTAAAATAGGTGATATGATACTGCTCTGTAAATAATGCTAGAGGGTTTCTACCCCCACATGCTTACATTTCTAATTAAGAAAAGAAGGAATATGGACAGAGGTTTAATTTGTTATATGCCACAACTTAGCAGCAGAGAGGGAAACAGTACCTAAAAGCAGTTCTCCATTCACTAGACTTCATTTGCACTGCCTTACCTTTGTACAATAACATTGAAGCTAAAAATCTCCCACTAAAGACAATTCTACCATGAATACTAGAAAAAAAAAAAAATCCTACTCCCTTCCTTGAATCTCAGAAAAAGAAAATTCTTTAACTTTTCACTTAAGATATAAATCTGCGTTCTTAACTCTATTTTTCTCCCATTTGATTACCGTAGTGGATCTGGGAGGAAAAAAGCACACAGTAAAAGATACATTCTTTGAATGAAAAAAGAAAAAAATCTTAGTGTCACAGATGGCTGTAAGGATGAAATGAAGCTTGTGTCTGCTGAGGGAATCAGACCTTAGTGTGAAATCTGAATAGAAAGGAACATAGCAGAAGGCAACATTTCAAAAGGGGTTCAGCACCAACTGGCATTGTGAGGGTTAATGTACTGCCAGGAACTGCTGGGCTTTTCATTCTCAGTAGACACACAATAGACAGATCCCAAAAGTACCCATCATAATCACAGATGCTGGGGATTAATGCTAAAATGAAAGCTTCATGAATATTAAAAATATCAAAACTGCTAATGATGTTTCAGAGTTTGGAACAACAACCAATCTGAAAATCTAAGAGTGTGCCATGCAGACATAGTGAGACACTGTCTTTTTAAAACTGATTAAACCTACTCAATTTGTAACAGAAAGAAGCTTATGCATATTAGGAGCTGAATTGACTGCCAAACTTTACAAATTGCACAGGCTAATTACCATAATTAAGCTTTGGATTGAAGAAGAAAATTCCATTTATCTCAGAATGACTGAGTGGAACTTCAACAAAGAAGGCAAAGTATATCAGATGCTTTGGCCTTTCCCCCCCTTTTTTTTTTTTTATTTGGTTTTTTTTTTTTCCATCTAAGTGGTGTTTCAAAAGCTGTTGTGAAAAAAAAAGAATCAGAGTGACAGCATAGAAATACTTATGCTTGAAAATCAGAAAAAATGCATAGCTTAGGGTTCTGATATTGGAATTTGTTGTAAACCCTCCCCCACAAACAAGTACAGTAAAATATACTCTATTTTTTTAAACATAAAGTCTGAATCAGGGGGTAATGCAAAGCCATGTGTATTTTATAACCTAAAGCCACATAAAATTCCTGCAATTATACTACATCATTTTTCCAAAGAGGACACTGGGACTGCTGGACTCCCCTACCGCTGTATGTCTTCTGTTTGCCCTCTCATACCCATGCAGAGAAGTTATCTTGAAAGACGAGATAACAGATATCATATTTTAAGATAAAGATTACATGTTATTCTATGACTTTGAGCTGCATCCAAAGTCTTCCACTAATCTCAAATGGGATTTGGATCTTGTCCTCAGGGAATGCTTAGTCTGCAGGCAATAACAGCACGTTTGTGAAAATTTTATTATGGGTTACAGGAAAATGTCTTACTTTATTTCCTTTCCTAACTCCATTTTGGAAGAAAGTGATATGAAGGCATTTCTTAAGCTTACGTAGTTTTTAAGTCATGTTATGAGACCATATGTACACAGAGACATCATGCAAATGAGAACTCTGAGATACTGGGGAAGTATCAATCTCCCCATGTATAATGGGGTTCTGATTTTTTGCTCATCAGTTACTTCAGTTTTGTTTGCATTTAACTTTTGTTTCTAGGATGATGATACCTAGATATTTTCAGGTCTCTCTATAGAATGCCTTGAACAAAATGTTCCTGAAAAAAACCATATGCACAGGTTAATTTCTAGAAAATAAAAGAGAACTTACAATGCATAAAAAAACCCCAAAGCAGATTAAAAAGACCTGCATTTCATTCACTGTAGAACTCAGGAGAGTTTTAATATATCTACTACTATATGTGTGTTATAAGTCCTTGTAAAAATGAATGTGAATAAAAGGCCTAGGTAAACGCATGAAAGAAAACCAGACAGAAATAAAATAATCTTCATGTTCAAACACAATTTATTCAGGCTATCAAAACAGAACTCTGCAAAGAGAAACCAGGAACAATTTAAAAATGCAGGCAACTAGAAGTGAAATGTGTTACTCAAAAGAAGGGGGAGAAGAATGTAGTGACACTTATCTATCAGCATTGGTGCTTTCAGGAACCACCTGAATTTTCTGGAGAACACCTTTATTAAAGAATCATTAAGAATATAAAATAACATACTCATGTGTGAGCATGTAAGAGAGAAGAAATTACCAGCTAATTCTAGTCCAGAATTTTTATCCAACAAGACAGATTCAAATTTTAATGTGATATTACACATCTCAGTTATACAGACCATACATATCTGCTTCTATGAGCTTCTAGTCTCATATGATGACTAAAACACAGAAAGTACCACCACATTTACTCCTTGAGAAATTAACAGAAATTATATTAAATTACCAGATCATTGGTACTTTTACAAAAATCTTCCATCTATGCATGCTATGACTTTCCTTCTTTTATATGGCTGCTAATACAACCAACTCTGAGATAGCCATCATCTAAAATTCCCCACTATGAAACTAAGCATCCTGCCAGCAACTCCAGTCTGCATTCTCAATAATCCTAAGGCATTCATTTCATATGCACAACATTAAGCTAGTGTTACTCGGTGTGGCAGCAGAAGAAAGAAAAACAAGTTGTGGAGACCCTCTCATCATGAGGAATTTCTAGGATTGGGATATGCAAGTGGTTATGTTGAAGATGTACGCATGTGGGAAATTTTGTCTGTTACTCATTTGCTATATGGAATTGTATCAGTCTCCTTGTATAAGTTGGAAATAAGTGCATCGGACACAGCAGAGATGCAAGTAATAATGGAAGAGGACAATCCCAGATTTAAAAAGGCAAACACATACATTCATTATTAACAAATATAACAAGGAAGATTATCCTTTCTTTCTACTTTTTTTTTTTTTTAAGAGTCTTTTCTTGTCCTTGTATGGCTCTATTCTGGAAACACATGCAGCTGTTACTAGATGAAATAACAATAGAATAAGCTGCACTATAAATCGTCCTAATGTGATTATGTCAGATTCTTTTTATATCAATCTTCTATCAGAGACTCCATTTTCTCTTTTTTAACTCACAGTTCCTGCACTCAATGGAAAGCTCTATGGACAGAAATTGCACAGGCAGCTTAGGGCAGACAAACCACTGAAATGTCCAAGCCCTGCTTTTAAATGAAATAAAGAGGTTAAGTAGCATCTGAAGACAGATAATAAAAACAAAACAAAACAAAAAAACTCACCCAGACTCATTATTCTTATAGTAAGATACTGGCTGACTGAGCTCAAAATCCCCATTCACAGTTCAGCACCTTGAGTGAAAAATGCCAGTGCTTAAGATGTCCATTCTTCACCTGATTCTCTGTTTGATGGACCAGTCCTTGAGTACTTGTGTCTGGAATGAACTTTCATATAACATACTACTTAACAAAACAATGCCTGAGCTTTCTCAGAAAATTTTTCCTTGTCCTCGCTTAAAGGGCAATAAAAAATCTTTTTATTCATAGGTTGTAAACAAGCTCTTAAATCATTTATTACTTGATATTTACAACCCTTACAGCAAGAATACACATAACCTAAAGCAGGTAAAGCACAACTGTGTAAGGTGTCTACGCTATGCAAGATGCTCTGCTGTTGGTACTCCCTAAATAAAAAGAGGAAAAATAAATTCTAAATGTTAGAGTTTTAAGTGAAAGAATGTTCGATTAGTAATTCATTATTTCCCATAGTCTGTTCCCTTTCATTTGCCTAGTTGGTTTTAGTGTCTTGTTTTAACAAACTAACAATAACACTTAAAATACCGCAATACAATCTAAAATTTTGCAGAAGAGGCACAGGAAAGAAAAGCTATAATTCTATCATATATTACATTGTGAAGACCTTTGTTTTCTGCATATTTAACATTAGAAAGATGTACAAGGGTTATATATTATTGAAATTGCATTATTGGAATAATTTCTTTTAAGTAATTGTATTTTGTATATCTAGAAAGAAAATAAAGCTGCATTTAAAGGTTTTGTAGAGACTGCAAAGTAAAAAAACCCCAAAACCTAGGTTACTGATGTCTCACCGGCTTAACAAAATATTAAAGAAATTTAGAAACTGGTATATTATTATTCAGGAGTATTTTTTATTATGGTACATAATATGTCTATTACTTCTAAAATCACTTAGGATTCTCTTAATTTTTCTTTACGTACATTCCTGTTCTGTGGCAGTGGTCTACATTCTTCAAGCCTTACTGTAGTGTCAGGGATAGAGATGCTAAAGAACCCACGCCTGATTCTTCAGAGGGCAAAATGAACCCAGAAGGTTCCTAAGTTAAAAACTCTCCTTTTTGTGCTAGCCTAGAAGGAGCAGTGTAATTTCATCAGCTGAGACTGATGAGGCTCTGGAAGTCTTCTGAGAAGCATAGTATAGAACTGCACGCTTGGATGTTAATCTTCAGCCCAGTAGAGCATAGACATACAGGTTTTAAAAACCTTTATTATTTTTGAAGTATTTCCAGATACAGAATAGAAAAAAGTCACTCAAGTCACAAGAATGAAAACATGCAGACGCAATCTAAAAGATAGCTGTAATGATCTTCAGAGAGAAATTTGGGAAATACCCCCAGGCTGACCTGTACTTTGCAAGACAACATTTCTTTATATTGAACTATGGACTATAAATATGCTGAAATTTCATTTATTCTAAATCTTGAAATATGGAAAAAATAGTGGCATGATACAAATGCCCAGGGAATTAAGGAATATATTGCCTGTCACCTGTAGGTTACTGGTTCAAGTTCTGTCAGATGAATAGTGACAGAAAGTCAATACAAGCCAATGGCTGTTTCATGAACTACATGTGAATCAGGTAAGTAGTCCAAGAGCAGAACCTGGTACAGTATAATTCCTGATGAGGAACAGCTGGCGCCTGTTGCAAAAAAGCTGAACTCCTGTCTAATAAAGACTCATATTATGAAAGTCCACGTTTGAAAGCACGGGCTGTGCATCATTTGCACTGTAGAGTCAAAGGATCCATTTGCCTTCAAATGTTGCTAATGTGGCATGAGCATATATACAAAATCAACATCACTATGCACCATATTCCAGAACTCTGAAGAAACATCTCTGCAGAGGCAGCTTTTGCTGCTCAGGGAAATTCATTCACTTCATAAAAATAGTATTTGCCTTTCTTGCAGGGAAATAAATGAAAATAGTGTTCTCAAAAAGCCTATGTTAGTATTAGATGACTGAATATCATAATATTACTTAACCAGTATAAAGATGATACCACTAGAGTTTTTTTTTATTAGATGGTATTAATGGGCTTTAACAAAAACCCCAACTTTATGAAGGTAAGTTTTTAAGAAGTTGGTTTACTGTAAAGAAATTCAGAAAAACGGAGTGAAGAGAAGGCAGGAAGATACTAGTTGATTTCTGGCTCTTTAAGAAGAGCTGATTATTACAAGCAATTTTCTGATTTTAATTTAAGGTTTTTCATTCTAGAAGTTCATTTCCGGTACATTTTAGTGAGTGATAAGTTACAAGTTAGTTTAACTCCTGGGAACCCCAAAGTGCAACTTTTTGGTGCTAGTGTAGCCAGAGCCACAGGGAATATATCCAGGAAGCAAATTCACTGCTGCAGTAAATCAAGCTGCTTTCTAAATTTAATTTCCCACACTGGCCAGAGATTCAGAGAAAATAGAAAAGCCAGCTCCTTACCACCTACACTGTAGATAATGCAAAGGATTCTGATAATACCATCTGGCAGCATAGTTAAAAAGTTAAATTATTTAAGTCATGAGAATTTAAATGGCATGGTTTTGGAACAGATTTGAGTGCCTCCCAAATTAAAGAAAATTAAAATGATTAGGTTAAAGAATAAGAATCAATCTAGAAAATACTAGAGTGATATTCTCAATTGATACTGCACACTGTTCTCTTCCTTCTGTATTTTCACTTTTAATTTATCTCAGATTTTTATAACATACTGTCTATTTCAGAACCTCAATCACATGGCTAATATAATACAACTTTCCACTAACTTTATTTAAAACAACAACATTTTTAAAAGAACCTCAGATATCTACCCAATGAAAATCCTTGGATTTTTACTCTAAATTATTCAACTAATTTTCAGTAGATCTAGCTGCTTCTTATTAAAGAACCTACCTCTTCCGCAACCTTTATTTTTCATTAGTTTGAAGACAAATCTGTACTTTTGTCACAGGTAACTTCTACTATGGTTGAGCTGCAGTTTTACCCATAGAACATTCTGTACCACTAAGAGAGGCTAAATAGCTCTATCCTGGTTATAGTATCAGAAGAATCCTTTCAAGGAGCTGAGGAGTATTTGCAATACACTTAAAATAATAGTGCAAGTTTGCACTATTTGGAATATTTAAGCAAACCCTCCCAAAAATCAGACAACACACCACCTCCACGAACACTTTGTTTTGTGGGAAAGGACAACCTAATTTGTAATACCCTGGGAATTCAAAGTGCACATACTTAGCAAAACCTCTTTTCAAACCACACAAATTAGGGACATCTGTATTAAGGCTGGCTGCTTATTCTCCGATATTGGACAATAATATTAAACACCTGCTTTAACAGGTTACTGGATGAATATGGCTGCTTTTCACAGACAAGTACTGAAACTAAACCATCAAATTACAAAGCAAGTTAATCTAGGGAGGGGTAGAAGAGATGGAGAGAGTTGAAAATACAAATGTCTGTTCATGTGTATGCAAGAGAGAAATCATGGAGCAAAATGTTATTTCCTGGCATCTTTTTATAATGTGGCTAGAGATTGATGAAATACAGGGCCAGACATAGTAAATTTGATAACTGGTTCTGTCAAGCCCAGATTTCTGACAGTGCTGGATCTTCAGAGACCTAAAATATACCTAACCTATTAGACAGTGTTAGAGATGGAGGAAGACTACTTATGATCCATTTATGTTTAGAAGAGTGAGTTAACTTAATTTTTTAAAGAGAAGAGACTAAAAAGAAAAGCAGTTATATGAAAACAAAACATACTGCACATCAGAGAGATGCACCAAGCACTTCAGCAACTGTTGCTAATAGAAGTCCCAAACACCACACTTGGAGTGGAAATCACTGCCACATGTTAAATGTATTTAGGATGTGATGTAAAAGGCCAAGATTAGTACAAAAATTCCAAATATGTACAGGGAAGGAGATAACCCCTAAGGAATTCCAGTTCTACACAATAAAGGTGAAACTGGTCTGCTCAGGTTTCTCCGGACTAGCTGTAGATACATCTGTGTGGCTATTCCCACCACTGGTTTCACATGCAGCTGCACCAAAACCTAAATGTGAGGAGAATCAGAGAACCCATCTGTGTTTAGCATAATATTGCCACAGGCATAAGAGTGGCAAACGTGCAAATGAGCTGATTAATCAGGAAGTAATTATGCTTGGGTTACTCTTTCTGTTACAGGGCTGCTTTGATAACAAGATTAGGTATTATATATAGGAGCAGCTCACAGGGGAAAACATTACAGTACCCTGTGAGACAGTTTAATGTCCTTTACAAGCACATTTCCTGCAATATTTAGATGAACGTTTCATTTATGAGAATAGGTTCCTGTGTCATTAACTAAGTGAATCTTGACAGCGAGAAGCAAGTCTATAAAATACTGATTTCCAAAATAAAACATTTACATGGCTCTTTCCAGTTGAAGTAATTCCCTGGCACATGGTGCAATTTATTTACTAATTTCTTTCAAGGTCTATTTTCTGATCAGATTAACTGATTCTCGTATCTTTCCTTCTCTTAGGGCTGTGCTGCTGCAAAATGGAGCAGGAGTCACTAAAGGAAGATTATCTTAAAAAAATTAAAAAAAAAAAAAAAAGAAAAAAGAAGGCAAGATGGATTTGATTGGATTGAGCATTTTCACTGACTATACAACATTTCTTGGTTTTGAATTCAGATGGGCTAAGTTAAGAACCAAAAAATCTGCAGCAGAATAACATGCAAACTTGTGCCAGAGTATAAGTGCAAGGCAGTGGATGATTTCTTTCCCCAATTTCAAGACAAGTTGTTCTACAGGATGCTCGATGGCAGGAATCAAGGAAAGCTATTCCAGCCTACGGCTCATGGATCAGCATCTCTGGTTTACTTGCTGCCATACCTCCATGGGTCTCCTCTGCAAGTAGTAGGTATTGTTGCAGTGGGGGACTGGAATCCCCAGAATATTCTGCAACCATACCAAATCCAGCTATATTTTCAAACTGCAATTCTTATATTACTCAGTGTTCAGAACACAGTTGACATTTAAACTTTCATTTTTGTATACTGTTTAATTCCCCGTATGTTTACATATGTGCATTTCCTGCTTTTGAACTTCTGTAGGGTCTGGTCACAGACTGCTAAAATCAGCAGAGCAACAGGCATGCCGCAGCTAATTCATGGTACAAGGACTTCAATGTTTAGTTGCACTCACGATAATAAATCTCTATGGACTCAAGGCTATGTTATCTCTATCAGTTAAGGTTATTTTCCCTGCTGAGAAGATTTAGTACACTTCACTGAGAAGGCAGTATACCCAAGTAGGAAGCAGACTTTCACAGATGTCAAACATAATAGCTTGTTCACAGGTGAGAGTTACACGACGATTAGGATCACAATAGTGAAGGTTTGTATTTCTGAAGGGACCACTAAATGCCCCAGGATCCATTATTTATACCAAAAATATTTATACATGCACAGGTATCACATATACAGCTTTTGCCTCCTGAAGAGCCTAGCTTAGCATAACTGAACTGAGAAACTGGGACTTGAGCAAAGCAAGAGCCAGCCACAGCAAGTCTGTTTCCTCGCCACCCAGGCATCTGTAACCCTCCACGCTTTCAGTGTGAAGAAATCGAGATTTGGACCCAATACTAAATATTGCAATAAACTGGGAAGGATAAACCTAAAATATTTCCCCCCTGCAGGGAACTTCTCTGTCTCACAGCTGTAGTGAGATGTCCATGGAGCATGTTTAAGAAATGATGTGTGATTACTGCAGTCTAGCATTCACACAAAGGCACCCTGTGCAGGTTAATGTCAACATTCTTTTAAAATACTTCAGTGTGTCCCTTTTCCTGTTGCCTGGCCTTCTCCCTAATGTGTCTGATTACATCTCTGATGGAAAGCTCTGCCAGTGATTTTCCACTAGGTTTCTTCAGAGACCGGATGCCAGTTGCAAAAATCAGTCAGTTTGGAACCTAGATAATTTCACCTGGCTTTTGGAACGCCATATTCATCTTGGATTTGGCTTATTTAAAGAGAAAAAGAGCTAAACCACATACAGCAGCAGTGATTGCTGACAGTAAATGACAGCCTGTGTTGTGGACAGTCTTGTGGCAGCTGTCTGGCTTGGGACTCATTCAGTGCCTGGAAAAGCTGGCTGTGGATATGCCCCTACCGTGCCTGGGGGAAGGTTGATGATCCCCTGGATCCTTGCACACTAAATATTTTTTCCTCTTCAGAAACTCTTCAGTCCTTTCATCTGAGCACCTAAGCATTAGCCTGTTTCCCACAGCATGCTACTGAGCTTGGGATCTGAAGTAACACTGAAAACCAATGTCAAATTCAGAGCCTTTGTTAGGGAAGAGGCTCCTACTGCTCACAGCTGCTCTCGGGCACCTTTGTCTCTCTTGGAACAATAGTAACGTGTGTCAACCAACAGAAACAAAAAGAAAACAAGTAACAAACAAAGCTAAGAATATTTCTTCTCCAAAAGACCATTAAATTCTGCGTTATCAACTGTGACACTCTAGGGTAATTGAACACTTTTATAATTCACTGCACTTCCTTAACAACCCAAACCAAATCACAGCATAAATATAAACAAACAAACAAATAAAAATTAACTCACTTCCATACATGAAACAAGCAATACCGGACAAGTAATGCTGGACAACTGCTTTAATATCCCTGCTGAGTAGACATGCTGGGCTGCCTTACAGGAACTCAAACAACTTCGTATTGTGGAAAGATGAAAAAAAAAAAATAAGCATGAAGCTGTGGTGTTCCATCACTTGAGCTTTTTTTTAGTTCTTGCTTAGTGAGGTGGGATGTTGAATGGGCCAGATCTTTAGGGTGAATATGCCTACATACATATAGCCTTCAATTATGCTGAGTATCCAAAGGTGGACCACGGGTTCAAAATCTTGCTTTATTCAAAGAAAACTTTCAGTAACTTACTTCTAAAAGAGAGAAAACTCCATGTATAGAAAAGACAGAAAAGGAATGAAAAATGTCCGAGACAACTCCCACTACCCTTTTTGCCTTGGCATATTTGCCTTAGCCTTTCGTTTCACTCAGAGCAACTCTGCCTGGTCTGTGATGATCCCCGAGAAGTTATTTCTATCCACACTATTGGCTGTAATTTATTTTTTTTAATTTTTTTTTTTTAACATGAGCTCCCAGTTGTATCTTTGATGGAACTATCTGCTTTTCCTTTTCCTGCCATTCACCTGCATTTGTAAAACTTTTTTCCTTATGAAAGTAACAAGCTCTTGACAAAAGCAAGTAATTTTTGTTCATTGTACCTGCATTCCTGAAACAAGAAATATTCTCTGCAAATGCGTTTATCATTTGAAGTCTTAGAAGAGGTTTGACAGAACTCATTCCTTATTCAGAGATTTCTTCAGATTAATTCTGAGTATAGTAATTCACAGCACATACCTTAGGTTTTCAGTTCTCCTAAAGAATAATAATGATATGATTAAAATTGCTGTAAAATAATATAATTAAACCTTTTAGGTGATCTTTAGAAGCTTCACTAAATCACTTTGAAAGCACTCAAGCCACGAATATGTTCCTGAAATGCATACTAAAAATATATTATTTTAATTTAATTTTTTGACATTCAAAGAAACCTGTAACCCTTGCTCCCCCGATTTGCATCCCCGTTTTCTGCTGGTTTATTTTGCTTTCAACAAATACAGCTTTCATCAGATATTACATGGAGCTGATGCAAACATAAAGCCAGCAAATGGCAATACTTGTTAATAATTTCCTTTGAGAGGACAGTTGCAAAAAAATTTGGGTAGTTTTTTTTTACTAAAAAGAGTAAAAATTGTCAGTGTTGTAAATCTAAATAGTGAAAAAAAATTATATAAAAGAGTTATTAAGGAAGTTGTATCTGTATGAATCTGCTATTCATTCTTAATGGATGTGGAAATGGAACTGAAACTGTACCAACATAATGGCCCAAGGAAGGCTGCCCTCAAGTGATTTTTTTTTTTTAAATTTTATTAGCATTATAAGCAGCTTCTGATACTATGACTAAAATGTGTTGTTGATTCGCCTGTGAATTTTAGCAGACCAGACAGAATGCTCTTTCAGGCCATTGATGTCAGAGGCCTCAAAGGAAAATTTAGCATTTTTTCACCTTCTTACATGGATTAGAGTTTAGACGCTCTCAGTGTAACCTGTTATGTACTGTTTAGAACTTGCACATATGCAAGTAGGAATCTGTGAAATGTTGGTCAGTATAATTTTCAGTTTGGGTAGCATCTAATGCTCAGCCATGCCATTCATTTAGTTTCATGTAATTCAGCTGATGGACTTCAGCGACAGAGCATTTACCAGCTAAGCAGCAGACTATATACCAAGTATCTAATAAAATGCATCAGTGATTACGGTTTTGTTTTCTCTCTTATGACTGGATTTTAATAATTAAAAACTGGAAGAGAATTCTTCGGTCATCAAGTACAGTCCCTTGGTATTACAGTCAACCATATTTCATAACGCCTTATGTAAGCTGATCAAGCTCCCTCAAATACGTAATATTTTTCTAACCTTCAGAGATGGCAGCAGCAAGGTAAACTTATTTTGTTTTACACTGAATGAACTCTTCCTAGCACAAGAGAATTTAAGAAAAAAAGAGCTTTCTCAAAGTTATCCAAATAGTTTCGTGTGATGAAAAAAATATCTAATACCTTGCTACCCTAAAATTTCTTTTAAATTATAAAAAGCACACACCTGTAATCACAAAATCATATTGGAATGTAGATTTTATTTTACAAGCAACTGTGCCATACCAAGCTGCAGTTACCACTACAACTAAGGATGGGACTGATCACTAAAATTTAATTTGAAGAATTCTTGAAGCTGAAGTTGATCAAAGAATATAATATATGCCAAAAATCCAACTTAATTTGTTTTTATCTAAAATGTGGAATCATCCCTACTGCAACCAGAAAAAAAATAGTATAAACAATACACATTGCATAGCAGAGCGATTCAGCATCAGAAAAGGAGCCTAATGAGACAGTATTATGACTTACATCTGCATAATCCATCAATACATGTTGAATTTGAACTTGAATATATTGATGCTATCTCTGAAGCCAAAGCTATAAATTTGTTTGAGACCTAGAAATAGGAGTGGCAGAAGATATTTCTGATCTGAGGCTCAGTAAGAACATTAAAGAAAAACAAAACAAAAGAGAAGTGGAACAAGTTGCATGTTTTTTCCCATGTGCCATGAAAAGCTGATAATTATTGGCAGTAGCACATCAGACATTCTTTATATGAAGAATGTTGAATAGAATAATTTGGTTACATTTCCAGATTGTACTTTTGTGCTGTTCAGAAAGCTGTCTTAAGAAAGCAAACACTTGCTGTACTTGGGTTTGCAGAACAGCAGCTTTATTTGTGGTCTCGTGAAATACCTCATATCTTGCTGACGACAGACAAGTGCCTGTACTTCTTGTTCAAAGGCAAGCTGCAAATCAGGATTTTGGACCAGAAAAGGTGTAATAAAACAGTTAGGCTCAAATTATGACTGTAGCAAGCACATGCTCGGTTTTCAGTACATAGGATCTGCTAAGGCTTTCTTAGCTGTAAGGTAATTTGGTATATATTATAGCCTTCTCCAAACACACTGACCTGAAAGAATGAAACAGCCTCAGACTCAGCACCTGACTGCAGGGGGAAGGGGCGGTGGAAGGTGGGTAGGGACATCTGTGCTGTATTTGGTTAGCAAGACCAGCTTCAGAAATAAGTTCAGAGGATCAAGCTCAATATTTTTTTTTTTTT
>VXBJ01006728.1:258525-419717 GCA_013400055.1 Nycticryphes semicollaris | reverse complement strand
TTTTTTTTTTTTTTCAAAGATCTTGATGCTGTGCTGGGAGAAATAAGACATCTGACCTGGTGGCTGTTACCATCAATCTCTGGATTTGACAAAAACACTGCTTGGGAGCAGTAGTTACAGCATCATTTCTTTTGCTCAATTTTTCAGTAGTACTTCATCTTGTCATTTATGTGTCTGGGAAGTGATGGGAGGATGACACAGTTCTAATGCAGCATCGTTTACAGCCTACTTTACCTCAGATCCTCAGTACATCCAAAAGCAATATTTAGGAGTGCAAAAGAGCATACTGAACCATCTGACAGAAATTCAATTTCTATCATTTATATGAAGTACTCCAGATATATTTAATAACCAAGCTATAACAGCTCTATTTCTATAGTTCTTAAGCTGTGAAAACCACTTTAAAAAAAAAAAAGAAAAAAAGTGGTGTGAAAACAAGGACCAACAGCCAAATTCAGGCGTTTCAGCTCTTGAAATACCAGTTCCAACTTCTCTTGTAAAACACAGATATCTCACCCAGAAATTGGGCTGTATTTGTTTTGCAATTTGAGTGAGTCAGACACATAAATATTTAAGTTTTAATTCAATTGCCTCTCCTGCGGTCGATGAGTCACTACCACTCTGATATCTGAGGACTCTCACTAGGGGAGGTCCTGGAAATGTGTTATGACTCCCAAGTGGGTTCTAGCCGGAAAGTCTGTGAGCTGCACGTTTAAAATGTATAAACTTATTTTCCTTTCATACACTCAAAATATATGTAATGAACTAGAATGTGTTTGCTTCCTGGACAGCAAACAATCCTGCAGCCAGAAAAAATGTTTACTTTGTAAACACCATTTTCTTTTCAGAAAACTGTTTTACCAATAAGTTCCATGATGAAAAACAGTTTCAGTCATAAAAAAACCTAAAAGAAATAGAAACTGTGACACTTTTCCTTCTCATTAAACTCCTGAAATTAACTTATAAGAAGTTACAGTCACTCTATTATGCTAAAAATACAGAGAACATATTTTATACAAATGGATGATGCAAGATAATTTCTTTTTTTTTTTTTTTTTTTATCAAATAGGGAGTATTGTGAATCTTTCCATACACCAGCTGCAAAGAGAGACTAATTAAAAACTGAAAAGCTACATTCCATTGGTATGCACCTTACAAATCAAGTGAGGAAGTCAGTGGCGCCTTCAACATAAAAATAATTAATGTGAAGGTCTAAGAGAGGCACTCCCTTCCCTCTCCTATATGACACTAATACTCCTGTAACCATCTTGAGTCATTTTCCCACCACTTAGCATGAAATGTGCCATCATCTACTCCCTTGTGACAGTTCCTGTTTTGACTAATATTGGATAAAGCAAAGAGTCAATACCGAAGTAGATGGACAACAAATTCAGACCTGCTCTGAATTAAGCAGAATTCATGTATTACATCTACAGAGATAAAGGTGAGAGAAGAAAAAGCCATGCTGGAGCTCACCTGGCCCAAAGCAATGACAATGGCAAAGCAAAAGACAAATCTTCACAACCTTTGTGGCCTTGTGAGCCTTGTAGCCCCTGAGAGACTCCTGACCCTAACTGTGAACCAAGCCAGCTACTTTGCAGATGAAAAGTAAACCTGCTGCAGATGTCCTGACGCAGACCAAAATCCCCAGGTCTCCAGCTGGAAGTTACAGAGCTGTGCAAATAAGCTCCCCATAGTCCACCTTTGACAACTCTCAGTCCTAAGAAAGAAGATCTCTATGCATCTCATGGGGATGAAGCCTGAAGTAGCATAGCTTTGCTGCACAGCTGTTAGTGTGGAAATATTAGGTGTGAGCACAGTATTATTAAACCTATCCCCCAATAACCATCTGTTGTCATACCCTTGATCCAAATGCTGTATTTGTACAAGGGAATGCATATACACTATGTACTTCCCCCCTCACTACAACAGAGACAAAACCCTGTGGTTTTCACTTAACTAGCATTTTGAAACTAGAATTGGCATTTACCCGAAATCCAGGCTTTCATATGTTGGTTGGTTTTGTGGCACCTCAAATACGTGTCACAATCTAATGGTGCATATTTAGGAAAAAAACATTTTCACTGATTAATAGCTGTAACACAGTATGGACACCCAAAGGAAACTTATTTTTTCAGTATGCAAAAGCCCCTTTTCCTATACGTAACAAGCCTTGCTTGCACATTCTTTTTCTTTTTTCTTTTCCTGCTGCCAGCCTGTATTAATGAGGTGGCGGATATAGAAGGAAATGACATACTGCCTACATATGTTATTTCAGAATAAGGATTCCAAGAACTTGGAATAAAATGTCCTCCACATTCATCAGTTTAAACCCATCAGCTCTCTTCTCTAATGGTTGTTAAACTGGCTTATCTTTTACACTTTGCAATAAGCATATCAATTTTCTGGATGCTACGCTACACTTATATGGTACTTTTTTCTTAACCATTGCATTCACCTTGAATTTATTTCATTTTTATGAGATAATAACAGAGGGTGGTCACTTTCCTACAGGTACCCTGAGAACAAGGATTTGTGAAGGGTGGAATACCTGCCGCAAGTAATTTCATGGACACAGAACAACACCATGCCACTGGCGCCTGAAATTTAGCGGTTAACTGTGGGTGCTGTAGGGCTGCTTTTTATCACTGGTGTCAAATTTACAAGAAAATCACCACAGAATGCCTTTAATGTCGACTACAGTTTTCAGTTCTGGAAAGTATCAGGGGGATGCAAAGCAATGTACCCCTTCCCATGTACAAGGATTTGTCTTCCAAAGCTGGAGCTATTATGGATGCTGGGATGTAGTTTACAAACAATCAAGATGTCACAGAACTACAAAGCATTTTTTTCTTTGCATGTCACACAAATAAGATAAAAGTGAACTTTAAAGAAAACAATCAGTTAACTTTTTTTCTTTCACTAATTTAATGTTCAGATCTTGATGATGACTTGTGCCTCCACAGACTAAAGAGATTAACTGACATCATGTCATCACTTGGGACCTATAGTCACAGGTAACCCTTCTCCACAGTGTCCATGCAGAACAAAACACTTGATTTCACAAAATTGTAAACTATTCTGCTATTGCCTCTAAATAATGTACATTTATTCATTACAAATACAGGTCTAGAGTATTATTTTGTGTAAATTAGCATTTTACCATCAATAATTGCAGACACTGTCCAGTTAAAAATAATAAAGTAACTAGTTTCTTAACTAAATATTCATATTAAAATGGTAGCAAAAAAGTATTTGAATATGACTTATTACCACTGTAGCAAGAGTGGGGATTTTACATGCAGTAATTTGGCAAGATTTGACATACAGTAGTTGTATTTTCCCAAAGGGAGATCCAAAATCTGGCCAGATCTGTCGTGGATCTGTAAGTGTGCCAGATATGACACAGTATAGATGTGATTAATTATCTGAAGAATTATATGTGCACGTATTTCCATGAAATAGTCACAGTCCCCGCTATACAAATTACCCCAACAACTGCCGTCTTGCTGGGCAGTCTGAGGAACAGAGAAAACTCACAAAGGCAAGAGGTTCTACCAAGCACTGCAGAAAAAATAGTATCTTAGCTGGCATTAATTTCTCACTCTAGACTGATTTTTAAATCTCTTCCTTGCTCAGTTTATCCATGGTATCAAACTACTCCAAGTCACATAATATTTACAAGAGCATATGGTCATTGCTTTGAAAACTAAATGACAAAATTTTAACTTTTGAAACAATCTTGAAATATATAAAAAGCAGCTTGAATGCTTATATAAAAAGTCAAGCAATGAATGTGTGTTTCAAAAACTTACTAAGGAGGCAACTTTTTAATTTGCAACTCCTTTTTAAAGTGCTCTTTTTTAGTCTTCCTTTACCAACTACAATAACAGAATTTTTTTTTTTAATAATACTTGTTGTCTCTAGACAAGGAGTACAATAGTTTTCCAAACTGAGCCACAGAAATAATTACCATAATACATCATAAGGATTACAACTGGAACGAAATAATTTTAAAGATCATATTTTAGTAGATTTGGCATCAAAACATTATGTACTATGTATACAGTCAGATGATAATTTCCAGTTAAGCTTGAGTTACAGGAAAGCAGCATTTTAGACACATTACGGTGTAGCCTCAGTGTTCTTGCAACTATAAAGGAATTCCAGAATTCCTTAGGCACAGTTCTGATTTTTGTGCCTTGGGGAAGACATAAAGCAATTCCTTTATGGTCAATCAGTGAAGACTTTAGAAGGCCTTGCAAGGGAAACTGCTACTGCCATCTGTAGTGAAACTGTATAGGCAGAACTAAAACGGAGCACAAGATACTCTTCCCTTATAAACTCAGACCTGCTGGAGTAATTCCTGTGAACAGCCACCTGCTCCTACAAGCCATTTGTTCCATTTGTAAAATGGATGTTAGCTCCATACTAACTTCTCAATGAGAAATTCAGTAAGCTAGCTGACCATTCACACAGCAATTCCATTGCAAAACTACCTGTGTTCCTATACGTCAAAATAATAATTGATAACATGTCATTCAGATGTCATCCCTCTTAGATGGTACAAATAAAACACTCAGACTGCAAGACAGAAGTATGCAAGATAAAAGGGTACTATAAAGACGGATTTTCTAAGACTTCACTTTTTTGAACTACATATTGTATAGTAGCCCATATCCAGGTCATGGTCATCACATGACCTTTGAAGCCATAAGAATATCCAGCAGCCATGAAAGTCATTAGTTTCTTGCTATCTGTTCCAAACCAACCAACAACTCTAAGAAAAAAACTTGGCATTTTTTTCCTCCCTAGGCAATGATGACATCAAACTGCCTGGAGACACAACCGCTTGTTTCCATCAGACATTATGAGGTCACTATGGATCAGGGGTCTTCAGCTGTCTCCATGCTGACCTGCATTGCTATGACTCCTCTCACTGTGCCAAAGTTGTATTTCAAAGAAGAAAAAACACATTTGAAACAGGTTAATTGCATAAGTTATACCTTCAATTTTGTCCTCTTCTGGATATGTAAGAGATGTCAGAAATAAGCTGGGAATTTTTAGTGGGAATTTTCTGATTAAATACTACAGTTAGCCTGTAGTACATACCTACATTATGATAGGGGAAAGCATGAAGAATAAAGTAGCAGGATAAGGTGTAGTCCATATCTACAATGGTTATCCTTGTCTGCAGTGGGATCCTTCTGGGACTGTGGGCCAGAAGTGAAATGAAGCACTTCTGACCAGTCCCAAATGCACCACAGGAGCTGGAAACACTGCTGGACCTGAGTGTGCCAAGTCCTGGCACTTGGTCTCTGCACTGCGGATGTGCCAACATCATTTCAGTGCCAGCATGTGAAGAAAGATCATGACTTTGTGTCACCGGTCAAATGAAAGAGGAATTCATAATTGCATGATAGCCAAACGCAGTAAACCAAAATCGTAACCAAGGCCCACCTATAAAAACAAAACTATTCCTCCACTTGATCCAGACTCGCAAAGATGTGAATGCCCCTTTTTGTCTGGTTTCTGCACGTTTATACTCCTCTGATGCACTAGAATTAACATCGTAAAATCACTGTTCACCTTACAGTATGTTCCCAGGAGCTGATCCTAAAGAAAAGGGAAAGCAAGAGAGTAAAAATGACTTTATGAAGAATGCCCAGGTATTTTGTACTGATATTACATTGTTTTCTAAGTGGCGGAATTAAAAAAGATGGAAAGGAAAAATCAAATTCATAACTTTTGTTCACCACAACACATTTTGTAAAGCAAAGCTATGAATTCAACAGTACATCTTTGAAAATGTGATTCGATGCAACAGACAGATTTGATGCCAGAAGTATGTCATAAGGTTTTGATGTCCATGATGTGATATATGCATTTTCAACTCCACTGGCTGCAGCATTCCTGTCACCTAAACAGGAAAAGAACATTTTTAATCTTCCCCCCTGCTTTTGTTAGTTTTATTGTGTGCTCTCGGTAAGGAGGTGAACACTCAGTCCCAGCTGGTTACCAAATCTCATTCATCAGATTATTTTTTAAGTAGTAACAATGTCACTTTTTAAAAAAATTAAACAGTAGACACTTTATATCTTCATAATTAACTTTTTAAACCCTAAAATATTATTCTTGTTTCAGAGCCTAGATGTCTGGGTTTATTTCTAGCCAGTTGTCTGAACACTTGAAAAAGCATGAGGTAAATTGGCAGACCATATTAAGCCACCAAATAATATCTTCTATAAAGATCTTACTGTAAGCCTACTCACAGTCAACAGCCTTATCACTGCTGTAAAAGATATAAGATCATGCCAATTGGGGGTTTGGTTCATTTGCACTTGTAACAAACATCACTCGTGATTTCATATATGGCAGCACAACTGAGAACTTTGGTGTGGTTCTTTCTGCCTTGGGAAGGGCTGGTTGGCAGCAGAGCCCTGCCACACTGGCCCACGAGCAGCTGCCCACTGGAGTGAGTAGCTATAAGATGCCAAGACTAAAAGCAAGTTTCTAAAGCCCTCCCTCCGCCTTCCCTTTTTCAGATGCCTCTGGTTTTTGCTGTTCAAACACAGCAAATGAAGAGAATAGATTATCAGGTCACCCCTAATTTGCTAAATGAGTGGTTTCTGGCATTGCTATATCTTTTTTACATTTAGGACATCCTCCTAGTGAATTGATCCTCATACAAACACACTGTGACTACCACTTTCCTATTTAAGAATTCTTTTTTTCCAGCAGGCACAGCACCCATTCAAATGGTGTGTGGTGTGTTCACCCAGGAATACCTGTGTCACTGTTGTGGAGGAGTGTCAAAATGACACCCCACAAATGTATGCCTGTAATGCTGGGATCTGCCAGCAGCCCTGTTCTACAGGGAAGGGCTGTGTGTGACAGAACTCAGGGTGGCTGGAAGGTGAGGTTTGGGAAACACTGGTAACATGTTTCTGCCTTGACACGTCACTTCAATAAGAGGTATGACTGTGGGGAAAGGAGGGAGAAGGGAGACCTCTAAATACACTGAAGGTGGTTTGAATAAAATTCAATAATCACTGCCAGCATCTTTAGTATGAAAAGCAAAGGACATCGTGTGTCTTCTCTTCTGAGTCTGAATAAACCAAACCTGCCACCACCTTTCTCTTTTCCTTCTGTTGTGGTGTTAACTTGTTGGTAATTGTTTTTATATTAAGCACATCTATACTGCTGGGATAAATTATGCATAGAACATGGAAAGGATCAGCAACACTGAGAAAAACACTAAGGCCACCTTCTCCTCACAAGGAAAGAGTAAGGCCACTGGGATTAGGGTCTGCCTCAGCCTGGTGAAACCAAAGAATTAAGACACAGGCTGTCTGACCTTGAAAAAAACCACTTTTCTTCTGAATCAGATCTTTAAGTGGGAGTATTGACACATTCTCCTTCATTATCAATAAGGCCTGCAAGCCTGTCAGATACCCTGGGAAGAGAAACCATTGAAGTGCGTTGGCTTTGCTGTGGCTGTTTTTTGGTAAGGATGACTTTAAATGGATCCCAACTTTATACACTGGGGCTTTTTTTTAAAATTATGTATACATGTATACACATACCTCTCTTCATAAAAAGCACTTTTGTCAGGTTTGTGTGTTTGTGTTGAGTTTGAGAACAATGGAAGAAAAACATTTTCACTGATATGTGTAATAATTTCCTCTGAAACTCTCTCTGAAGTGCATGGTTGCAACAGAATGTATGAATTCTGTCCCTTATTTTTCTTTTCCTCTCTGCCTTACCCTCTTCTGAGAGATTGCGTTAACTGTCACTGACATGCACAATTCTAGTTATGTTTTGTTTATGGCTTTTCAGCAGCTCTGTAATCCTAGAGGATGAAAATATTTTCCATTTGCCACAGTGACACGTGCTGCGGAGAGAAAATATGAACAGCTGCAGGCTTCCCTAATAATGGGATCAGATAACACACTGCTCAGGATTTCAGTTTATCATTTTTCCTTAAAGGAAAAAGCAGGTCTTCTGTTCCGGCATCTCAATGTGAGATGACCTAAGGAGCATCATACTCTAGATCAGAAGGCAAGTGCTTCAAAACAAAATGTCTCTACGCTGCGCGGCTGAAGGATTTTCACTGATACAGTATCAGCCTATTTTAACAACCTTCTTCTGAATCAAACTGAATGGCTTTAACTTAGCCATATGTGCTATATGCAAGTACTCAGCGTTTAGTCCTTTGCAATTAAACACACTCTTTAGAAGCAAAAGCAGCCTGCAGGTCAATGAAACTGAGGTGGTGAGTTGCCATTCCCTTACTGGGGAACTTTCAATATTTGTCAGTGATATATTAGAGTCCATAAAAAATAAAATATCATTATTTAGGATGTTTACTTTAGCTTGGCTCTGAGAGGCATTTGTGACCTTACAGAAGTACTTCATTGGAGGTCATTATTTAGACTAAATCCCAGATACAGAAAACAAAGAGCTCTATTCATAACAACTAAGACAGCAAAGTATTCACAAGAGAAATGAGCAAGAATTTAAAAATGTAGACTAAATAGGACTGTGGTTCAATAGAGGTCCCAATTCAAGAGAGCACCCCTGTAAGGCTAACTCTTTAGGAACATACTTACTTTCACTCTAAGCAGCAGTAAATTCATTAAAATTTTAAAAATATTTTAAAATGTTTTCTTGACTTAGAGCCTGAGATTCCTCTCAAACGAATTCCTTGATTACACCTAAGACAGACTATATTAGAGAACAAAAAGACCAACTACAGTATCAGTCACCACTGTAGCTATCAAGCACATGGTTTTCATGGTTCAGACTTAAAATTGTTCTTACCAAATGGTTAGAATCACACAGCACAAGGGGTGAAGCTTACATACATGCAACTTGAATTCATGGAATTAACAATAAATAAGTGAGCCAAAGGAGGGAACTTTGTAATCCCAGGACATGCTGGAGAAGGATAGCCTGTAAAACCTTAAGGTCTGAATGAGGAGATCTGTTTTTAATTAATAGTTCATCTTTCTATCTTTCAGCCATCAACCCTACTGCCAATATTGACCACAAAGAACAAGCGGTATCGGTGCAAGGACACGATTCTGTTTTGTTGCAAGGGATGCATCAGTGTTTCCCGAGGAATAGATAAGCATCACTTATGTCAGGTGTTCTCATAAATATTCATATATTTCAAGGTACTTGCAAATATTCTCCAACCTAACAAGATAGATGAAAGAAAAAGTTGAGAAGAAAATTGCTAAAGGCCAGAAACTGTACAAAGGCAATGAACATTTGCCTGAATTCATGTTCATTTACAGAAACTATGAAAAATGGGTAAGTGGCTGGAGAGGTCACGAAAACCGATGTGTTGCTGAACGTCAAGTCTAAAAAGTCAGGCATAGGATCTTTTCTGAAAATCACCTGAAGTATTTACCCAGGTGATCGTATACCCAATGATGTTCATCAGCTTCCTCTTATATGAAATGGGTTCCTTATTAGGGCTGTACTGTATTATACAAAATTATCTCATCATGAAAAAAGTGAAAATAAATATTTCTTGTTGAAGATATAAAAGAATGGTGGACATTGTCACTGACACACTAAACAAGGCTAGCTTTAAAATAAACTAACTGTCAAAATATTATCATGGAAGAACTTCAGCAAAGAATACTGTCAGTTAATGTCAGCAATGTCTCTTCTTAAGTTTCTTCCTTTTCCATGCCTTCATTTTTTGTTTTTTGGGGGTTTTTTTGTGTGCCTTTATAATGTGAAGATTTTGTATAGAAATGGTTACTACATGCATAGCCGGTATCACAGGGCTTACAAAGCTTTGAAGGTGCCTGTGCTATTGGACTAATAATTACCGAGATGTGATGCCAAGAAAGAATGACTTTCTACAGAACATCCTTGGAAAAACAATCCTCTTTCCCTGACTGTTGAACATGGAGGTTGAAGAACATTACAAAGAGAAAATATTTTTCACTTTTGCAGAAAAGGTAAAATAAATCTTATGCAACAATCACTTATGGGACAGGCATTTCTGCATCTATATTCATTATTTATGCAACTTCACTCTATTTAAAATCTATTGCTTTAACAATCATACAGTTTTTCAGTCTGCAAGGAGGACTAAGTTGATTCTATTTAATGAACGTAATTTTGCTTAAAATCATAGGAATTTTTTTCTTTCAGAGCAGGCTTAAAGGGAAGAAAGCCTATAGATGCCTATAATATATTAATATGTGTTTTATTGTATTATTTTAAATCATTGTAGCAGATCTCCTGATCCTGTTGGATCTTCGTGTATGATCATAATTTTCATCTCTGAAAAGATTTTGATCCTGTAAAGAAGGAAAGATTTCCATTTCTAGAAGGAATTGAAAAACATCTTTTTGTTTCCTTGAAATGAGAGAGGAAAAAATCCTTGCAACAGCTGGGATGTAGCCAAGAATGTACTGTGCCCTATGCATTCTTCATCTAATATATAGTTGTTTTCTTACAGGCACAAGTGTATTTGCCATTGTTCTGGGGACTCTTAATGGTTCACATACTTACCAATTGGCTTCCTCACAGCTGAGGAAACTGATGTGACTCACAAATATTTCAATATTTTTAATTTTTAGCAATTGTCTAGGGTAATACATATATATAGATACATATTTTTTTTTATCAGCCTCATCTTCTGGTAAGAATACTTCTATGAGAAGGCAATTTTGAAAAAGAAAATCTACCTTGTTTTTGTTTAATAGCAACATTTTCAAACTCCTTGAAATTATGTATGTCAATCAACTTCAAATTCTTCAAGAAATAACATGTATTGTCATTAATAAAGTGTACAATTAGACTCCAATATGCTGAACTACAAGTAATAAGCAATCTTAACACATTTGCAGCAGAGTACTTGTACTACAGTTCCATTTGAATCTTTCTGAATAATCACTACAACTATGAACGTCTCCAAAAAGAACCCTGCAATTCAACTGGACCTTTGCATTACTTTACTGCCACAAATGATGACTGGTATTTACACTGACAAGGGTTATGATTAGGCCTTCTATAATTCAGGGAAGGACCAAAGCTAACAAAGGACCAGCCACCACTGATTAGACTGCTTTTGCACTTCTTGGACATTTTCTGAAGATTCAAGATTCAGCATTATTAAACCAAAGGCATGTTTTTCTGCCTTGTAAAACAAATTACAAATTTAAACCAATCTTTATCAGTTAAACCGTTCTGACAGAGAATTGTATGAAAATATCAAAACCTAAAGGAAAATTACACTGGAACAGCAGACTTCTATACATATCAGAGCATGGGAAGCTGAAAAGCATGGAATGCATTCAAACACCATTTCACTGTACAGCTAAAATGTATAAAAAGTAGCTGAAAAATCTTTAATCCTAGCTTGCAGTTCTTCCTCCAGCCTGTGAAGTATGAATTATCGAAGCACATGACACTAATTTTAACCGTGAATCATATTTTGCTCTCATGTTCAAGAAGCCACAAAGATTTCAATTTTCTTCTACTCTGGTGTGTAGAACTGCCGAATACAGATTCAAATTTCCAGCTATCACTGTATCTATTATACATGCTAACAGGATTAGCTAGCATTAGACTGGCATCCACAGGAAGCGTAATACACAGTAAGACCTGAGGAATTCTCTTGGGAGGCAAAAGGTCTAAGTTGAGGCATGCATGATTTCAAAGCAATTCTTGGCACAATTAACTGCTTGACCTGCAAGATGAACAAGCGTATCATTTAATTAATTGCCCAGCTTTTTTGAGCCATGCTGCTCATTTTTCTCATAAGTGTATGATAATATACTGCTACCAGTTTTTATGGAGAGGATCAAAGAAATTGTACTTTAAATCACCTGGTGATGAATCAGGACTGCATTTCATGTTGCCCTCAATATCTTCCATCAAATCTGCTGATATGATATATATATTTATGCAACTTAATATTGCTGTAAAGATGAAGCAACACTATGACTACTAGAATTAGTTCTGGTTCTTACAGAGGTTCCAATTTTTTGGTCTCCTTGATAAATGGGTAGAAAAATAAACTAAGAAACACAAAGAGTTTTACAATCCTTTATTAAACAGGGTATGAAATATCCAGTTAATTCTGTTGTAAAAATAATTTTTGTCATTTTTGGACTACATCAAATATACTCAATGCTAGCATCGGTATAGTCTAGAGCCTACAGGTAAAGAACAAGAACCAATTCTCTTTCTCTTCACATAAGTAAATGGATGGATTTTTACTTTTTGTTTCTGTAGATACACATAAGTGTCTAATAGATCCTATAAGTGTGCATCTGCTTGGAAGTAAAAACTTGCTCTTTTGGATTACTGGGAGAAAACACATATGAAAATCTAGTTTTTAATTTACAGTATGCACAAAGAAGCACACACATTTTAATAATTTTAAATAGTAACTTTCAAAATTATGACCATGGCACATAAGAAAAACTTTCTACTTATGGAAAATAACAATTTTTTGTCTGTAACTCTTCCTTTACGCAGTGTGATTGCAAAGACAAGGCCTGCTCTACTGAGCTCTTACAATTTTCATTTTGGCAACCAAGCTGGTGTATGTTTTATTAGTGTATTAGAGAATTCTTAGAGGACTTTGCCCCTCTACTCCACTCTGGTAAGGTCCCATCTTGAGCACTGTGTCTAGCTCTTGAGTCCCCAGTAAACGTCAGACATTGATCTGCAAGAACGAGTCCAGAGGAGGGCCACAGAAACGGTCACAGGGATAGGACACCTCTCCTACAAGGACACACTAAGAGAATTGGGTTCACCATGAAAAAGAGAAAGCTCCAGAAAGACCTTACTGTAGCCTTTCGGCACTTAAAAGGGGCCAATAAGAAAGATGGGGACAGACTTTTTAGTAGGGCATATAGCAGTAAGACAAAGGATAATGGTTTTAGACTAAAAAGGGATAGATTTAGACTAGATACAAGCAAAAATTTTTTATGATGATGGTAATGACCACTGGAATATGTTGCCCAGAAAGGTGGTAGATACCTCATCACTGGAAACATTCAAAGTCACGCTGGACCGGGCTCTGAGCAACCTGATCTACTTTAAGATATCCCTTCTCATTGCAAGTAGGGTTGAACTACATGAGCTTTAAAGGTCCTTTCCAACCCAAACCTTCTATGATTAGTAACTTAAACAAAATCATCATGAAAATCTGGTTTGCTCACATAGCTGGGAAGATACAGGGAAATGGTTCCGTGCTATTAACAAGCTAAAGGTTTTATTAATCAGAACTTTGCCTTGAGGTCTCTAAATTTATGTCAGAACTTCTAGGCATCCCTTTATTATACATATTAACTCTGCAGCAGATTTCATAGGAATTGTATGCAGTTTTTAGGTCAAATTAATTTTAAAAAGGGAGTAAAGTTACCAACAATTATTTTTTAACTTCCAACATTTCTTTTAATTCTTCTTGGACTATATAGTCGTATTGCTGTTGTTTCTCCCCATCTCCAGCCAATAGATATATAAAATTATTAGTTCATACCACCTATATGAAGCTCTCTGGAAATACAGCATAAGTTAAATAGTATTTAAAACAACTACAAAAACTAATACCTTTAATGACTAGGGTAAGAAAATTGAAAATTATAACTGCTTGATGTGCCCTTCCCTAATTTTCTCAAGAGGCAAAGCAGAGAACCATCTGTATTTTGTTTGCTTTAGTCATTTAGAAGAGGCTACACGTTTTCACATTTTTTTAAATAATCATCATCTTTGTATAATTTAGATAGTGATGAAATAGTTTATTCCTTTCTTTGTAAAAATTTGAAATTTATAGAACTCTATAAATAACAGAGCACTTACAAGAAGCCTCTAGTAATAATAATTTCTTCTAACACTTCTTTTCTAGTTTAAATGACTTGTTTTTAATCAAATAGCATCAATGTGTTGCAAAACCTGTTCCTTTTAACAGTTGGTGAAAGTATAACTTGTTTTAAGCATGGCTTAAGAGTTCACTAAGGAATTTATGAGGCTAAGACAAGTAACAGTGCCTTTAAACAGAAGTATAGTAGAGAATTGGAGTTAAGCTGCAGGGATGAATGGGAGCATAAAAGTCTTTAGAGATGGAGGAAGCCAGCCTTTGTACCTCTTTTGGTCTCAGAACTATTCTTCCTGACAGCAAGGGATTTGCTATTAAAAACATTTCACTCTTGTCAGTACTTTACATTTACAAAGTGTTTAATATTTTCTATGACCTTAACAAGACTCCACTTGCTCACATGCACCGCTGCTCTAAAAAGTATTAACAAGAGTTTTCTCTTTCATTCCCTAATATAATTAATTTAAGAAGTAATTCTTCTCATCTGTGATTAGCTTGAAGTTTGCTGGTTTTGATCTTGGTGCCTGAGAGCCAAGGATTCTGTATTTTCCAACTTTGTCATCTAGTCTAATAAGGTAATGTAGGAATCCCCAACAATCCATGTCCCCCAAGCCAAAACTCTCATCCAGCTCAAACTGATTTATAAATACATGCAATTTCTGAAAGCAGAGCCCTTAACACACTCCGATGCTTTGCAACTAGCAGATTTATGAACTGGACAAGTAACCCTTCCACAGTTACATTTTCATGAAAACAGACATATCAAGAAAATACATCAGGAACATGCAAACAACACAGGGCAGCAAAACACAGGATGGTTCCTCCATAATAAAGCAGTTTTTTTATGTAACTACATTTAAAGGGGGTAAGAGAAGCAACACCTCTAAATACAAAGCAATTTTCTCAGAAGTTTTCCGCCTCCATCTCTCTTTGTTCACCATAGGACCTACTGATGTCAGAGGAGATTAGAAATTATCAGACTGCCACTGCCACTCCTTTTAGCATGAAAGCCTGATGAAGTTGAGACAGCCTCAAAGACAGAAAAGCAGCCCTGGGCTGTCTCCTGCTCTCTGATCTTTGGCATCTTGCGGTCAAGAATATTCATTAGTAGCACAGACAAATCCACTAACAGCATGCAACTCATCCATACCTATCTGTCAAATATTGAAAAGATAGTCCATTGATTTGTACAGATCGCTAATCAACTGTTTTAGCAATGGAATGTCACACAAAGAAGAACAAGAGAGAACTCTGACATATGAACCATATATTCTGCCAAAATTGTAGAAAGAGTAAAATAACACAACCTAATGCTTACCTATCCAAGTAACTTCTCCCTGTCTTTGAAATGATTGCAGGCAGGTACAAATGCCAACATAATTAACATATACTCTGTTTACTGTCAAATTTGTATGTTTATTTCAAATAAGTACAAATGAAATGCAAAGTGACATTTACTATTTGGAAATCCTACATGCATATGAAATACCATACAATTATTCCTGTAGGTGTTTTACCTGCTCCAAGGCAGATGACCAAAATTTCCACAAATATTCCTGTTGTAAAATTTCCACAAAGTCCATCACTGTTCCCATCCCAAGAGTCACAAAAAACACAAGCCAAGAAAGGCCCCGGGGAACGATCTGGTTCATTTTGTACAAAGCTCAAAACTATTCGTTTCTAAGGAAAGGAAATAAAATAAAGGAAAATATTTTCTTTTGATATGAAAAGTAGCATGCTAACTTTATTTTTAGAAAGAAAAATGACTGGTAAATTTAATCAGTTAAGGTAAGGAAATTTCCTAAATAGCATAAACTTACCTGTCTGCTATGTGATGCTTACTAAATTTTCATAGAAATGGTGGTAGACCTCCATGTTTTCATTCCCCCCAAAAATCTGAGGAAAGGTCTTTTTGTATGATCTTTTATATGATAAAGAATAATTTTTTTTGTACAATCTTTTATGCTTTAAAAATATTCAGTGGAACAACTGACATTTTGTTCTTGGTATGGGTGCGCAGGCTGGGCTCTCAGAGGGTGCTGCTGGGGGGCTGGGGGGCCTCTGTTAGAGCAGCCAGGGTTTGCCCCAAGCCAGACACAGCAAGTTACAACTGAGCCACAACAGAGCATGACTGAGGGAGCCTCTGGGAAAGCCTGTGTAAGCATGGGCAAAAAATGTGGAAAACAAAAAAGTAGCCAAAAGAGTGTGAGAAACAGCCCTGTGAGCACCAAGGTGAGAGAAGAAGTAGAAGGAGGTGTTCCAAGTGCTGGAGCAGGATTTCCACTGCAGCCCTTGGAGAGAACATACTGGACGCGATATCCACACTGCAGCCCATGGCAGACCACAGGCTGCAGCAGGTGGATGTACCCCAAAGGAACTGCAGCCTGTGGAGAGCCCACCCCCATGCAGTAGCAAGTTTCATAGAATCATAGAATAGTTTGGGTGGAAAGGGACCTTTAAAGATCATCTATCCCAATCCCCAAGTTTATCCTGAAGGACTGCAGCCTGTGGGAAGGACCTGCGCTGGAACAGGGGAAAGGTGTGGAGAGGAAGGAACAGTAAAGAGGAGCTATTATGGACTGATCACAGCCCCCTTTTCCCATATACCCTGCACTGCTTGGGGGAAGGAGGTAGAGGAGTCAGGAGTGAAGTTGAGTCTAGGAAAATGGGGTGAGGGGGAAGGTGGTGTTTTAATTTTGGGTTTGTTTTTTCTCTTTGTTTGTTTCGCACTACCCTGACTACCTTTTTTTCTCACTATATCAAGTGGCATGAATTTAGCGTTCTCCAAGTCATGTCTGTTTTGCCTGTGATAGTAATCAGTAAATGACCTCCCTGTCTTTATCTCAACCCACAAGCTTTTCCATCCTATTTACTCCCCCTTCCCCTGTTGAGGAGGGGGAGTGTGCAAGCAGCTGGGTGGGCATTTGGCCCTTAGCCAAGGTTAACCCACCACTTTTTCTCCAGGTGATGCTTCTATGAACAGCATATTTGTCCGGACCCAAGATCATGTATGACCCTCAACACTACAGAATTTCAACTACATATTTAGTAAAATACTAATACTGCATGAGGTAAGAATAATTTTGTTATTCCTAATTTATTTATTTAGAGAGAATTATGGATTGCTTGATTCCCCTAACATCAAGTTTACTTCCATTGCATAATAATAGAAATAATATTTCCATTTATTTCCATATCAAAGATTACTTCCATTGCAGCAGAACTTGAAGCTACATATTCCATGTCTGACTCCTGGGCTGCAAGATATCACACTGAAACAACACAATGCCTTACAGTGTTGGTTACCTTTCTGAGGGAAGTAGCAACTACTGTTGACATCAGCTACTTGTACTACTGCATGATAACAGCATATTACCCAAGTCTGATGAAGTAATAAATTTCATTGAAGACATGAAAATAATTTACAAACAGTATCAAGCCCTCCTTATTCATGTGTGAAGTATGAGTACATTTGCGATAGAGATACCAGCTGTATTGGGGGGATCACAGTAGATGATTTTGCCAAGATCTACAAACCTACTTCTGATTTCTGTTACTGAAATTGTCCTACAACCATAGTCTATGCTAAAGCAGAATTTATCTGTGGAAAAATGTGCATCTCTGTTTCCAGTGCAAAGAACTACCCCTAGGAACAATCACTAACACAAGGATTTACCACAAAATTAAATGAAAACTGAAGCCATCTAAAGTATAAGGAAATAGGTTCACTGGGTGGGCATTTGGCCTCACAGGGAAGATTACTGTAAGAGCATTAAGACTTGCAAGTAAAAAGGGCAAAATTATATAATTAAAAAAAAAAAGTTCAGGACACAGGAATGTAAGGCCTACTAGCCATTGAGGTTGGGCTAAATTTGCTTGAGAAGCTTCAGCCCACCAAAGGCAGCTCTGCTGTTTCTCTTCAATCTTTCAACAGATCCAACTGAAAACTTATTTCAGTCCCTTAGAAAAAACAAAATAAAACAAAAAAAGCACAGGAAAAAAACCCAAAATCAATCAAACAAACAAACAATACCCAGAAGTTTGCTTTTAGCTGGATCGGATCCCTTATATGCCTGAAGATACGTCTACACAGTACTAAGTCTGGTACTGGTTAACTGATAGGACCAAGATGCAGACCGAAGTCGAAAAAAAGTCAGATCATTCCCTCTAGTGGCCCGTTCTGCCTTTAAAGGGACCCCAACCACCTGTAAATTTCATCTCCACAAAAAAATGCTACAATTTTGAAAAGTTACAAAGGAACATAAATCTTATGCATTTGTATGTGTAGCTCCCAGGCAGCACTGTTCATCTTCATTTGTCAAGCAAATTCAATCTACAATACCTGGGGAGAGCTAAGATCCTCATAATAACATTTACAACAACCAGTATCATGAGCAGAGTTTATTTTCTGTAAGTAATAGGAAATCCTGAAGAAGTTACCTCCATCCCTGTAGATAATCAAAACCCAACTAGACACAGCCCTGAACAACCCCCTCTGGTTTACCCTGTTCTGAGCCAGGCAATCTCCAAAGGTGCCTTCCTGCCGTGCCTAGTCTGTGAAATTCATGCTACCGAGAAACTTTTAAAGAAGGGGTATGGTGGCTTGAAATACACATCCCACAACCATAGAAATCTAGGTTTTCCTATCACTTTCACTTTTAGAAATACCTTTCACCCCACATAAAGTAAATGTTTTTCTAGAAGTTCTCTGGAATTACGTATTGTTTTCTGACAGGTATTGATTATATTTTAAGTGGTAACATTTTTACTTTAAGTTAAATACATGCTAACTGGTAGATTAAAAATAAAAAAACAAAGCTATTTATACTCTAACAAATGTCAAACAAAAAAAAATAAATCTCAATGTGTTGTCAATAAGACTTAAAATTTTCTGGCTATACATTCTCCAAAGAATGCAATGATTTACTGTTTGCATGAAACTCTTTCTAATTAAAAAAATATATATTTAGCACCTTTTCTGCTGTACTCTTTCTTAGACTTACAGAGCTATCAGTCACTGTTTAAAAGTCTTCAATGAACTAAATCGACTGGCCTGAAAGCAAGCCATCAATCATATTGACTAGTACTAAGAAAGGCCAACACCATGTTAATTGTGTGCAAAATTAACAGGAATTTGCAAGTGATTTTCTCAAGCTGAATCCCTCCTATGCTTCACGTGTGTTGAATTACTAAGTATTCTTACCATAGAGGTAGCTCAGGAAATCACTTAATATTATCAAAACATAGGAAAAACAGTAGGAGATGAAGAAGTTGTTCTTTTAAAACCTTGGTTGCATCAAGTAATGCTCCTCTGAGGTTTTAGACAGGGCCACTCACAGTGAGTGTACACCTTCTAACACCCCTATCAGCTGCTGCAGCTCTCAGACATTAGGGTCATGGAAAGCTCTGGCCAATTGAGTGTCAGTGTTCAAAACACAAGAAATAGCAGTGTAAGGACAACATGTTCAAATTCACTGAACAAAACCCCCGCCGCGATTGCTGTATTTCTAAATTCCAGAAATGTCCACTCTGGTGATCACACGATTCCTTTTGTGGAAGTCTTAGCGTAATTCCTTATGAACAGTATTAAAATTGTACGCACAGCTGCATCCATTTTAGTCTGACATGCCTTTGTTCTTAGCTTCAACGCTCTACTTTTTTTCGCTTTATAACTTGGGGGGATATTCTCATATTGATGAGTTCAATGTTTCTTATATAACTCACTGTGCAGGAGAAGATAATTATCCCCCGAGCAAGGCCTGACACCTTTCTTCCCCTTTCCTTTTTTTTCAAAAAAAAAAAGAAAAAAAAAGAAAAGAGTGGGTAGATGAAAGCATGCTTTTTGAATTTTATATTGTATGTAAAATAATCATATTTTTTTCCCATTTGATCTATATAATCTTTATCTAGCATCAGTCACATAAGCTTAAAAAACAACACAGGCAGATCACATGAAAGCATTCTAGAGGGGCAGATGTGGAGATTACAGCTATGAGAAGGATAAATTTTCACCAGCCTTCCAGACAGATCATAATATCTTTTAAGACAAATTTTTAATCCTGCACGTGACAGACTGATGACCTAAAACATTCTCAAAATGTAATATTATGTATGACATCTACACATGTTGGGGGAGCTGAAATATAAAAACACACAAAAACAAGCTGGGGTTTTGGTTTGGGCTTTTGTTTGTTTTAAAAGCAGCCTGTCAGCACTTCATGGTCCATTAAGGGAGTCATCTTGCATTCTCCTTCAAATACTATTCCTTCTGGGAGACTTTCCTCAAGAATATGAAGGGCCAGATTGTGGGTCACAGTCCATCCGCGTTGCACGACTGCATTGGCATAAAAAGACTACAAATTCCAGAGTGATGGCAGGCAGGACAGCTGAACTGACCTGAGAGGCTACTGAGAGGGGCAGTCCTCTTACTTCTTTGCTGTCTCCTGATTTAATCTCTCTTCTCTTTTTCTCCCAGACACATCCAAATCTGCCTCTCACACTGACTGACTGTGGTACTGACTTAATAGCAAGCTGACGTGGCTCACATAGTAGCAGAAAAGCCTAGTGTCAGTGCCCCCTCTCCCTCCCTTTTTATCACCTTTCTGTGCCTTTTCGAGCTGCTTTGGTTTACCAAAGGGTCAACTAAGCAGAATAAGCAGCAAAAGAGGAGCAATGTGGCACCATCCTTTTCAGTGACAGGGAACCCTGCGATGAGCTACGCCCTTGTTGTTTAGTTACCAAGTCACCTAATTTGCTGAGAACCAGCAAATGGAATATTCCGGCAATAGAAGCCTGTGTATTGCTCAGCTCTTGAAAGCACATGGGGTGCAGTCAGAGCATTATTGTGCTCTGAATTTCTTTTTAAACTAATTCTCAGAAAATACCAATTTAGAATAGTATTCAAAACTTGGAAATTCAGTCTGAAAGTAGGCTCCAACTTCTAGAGATCAGGGGATGATAAAGCTGCTGAATCTTGTCTGACCACAAAGGCATTGAGTTCTGCATTCACACATAGTAAGAGACATTGATTATATCACAAAAAGATGTATTTGTTAACCAGTACCAGGAACTTCACAGGGAGCAGGGGAAGGGGAAGGGAAAGAAAAGAATCAGAATTCGTAATGATGAAGAGTGAGAGAAGCCAGATAAGTATTTGGAAAAATTACAAGTCTTTGAAAGACGAAACTGGAGAGGTAATCTGTTCAAAAATCCAAGTAGGTAAAAACCCAAATATATCCAGAAGGTCTCAGATATAAGCAACATTTTTTTTATAGATTGAGTAAGGATTGATCCTCCTGAGAAGAAACTCTGCTACTCTCCTAGGTAATTTGAACATTTTTCCTCTACAAAGTTACATGACTTGAGAAAATTATTCTGGTACTGGCTCTCTTGGGGAGCAGAGTGGGAATAGCTGGATGCCCTAATAATAACAAAGTATTGATTTGTTGGTCTAAACACAGTAACTATCTGGCAGTACCTTTTGTGCAGCAGTTTCATAAGTGGGAAATCTGCCTGATCCCTACATTCAAACCTCAGTTTTCCAAGCCGCAGCAGCACTGACCAAAACAGCACTTCTCCCATCACCACCTACCCTTGGGACAACTGTGCTGACAACATGAAGAAAACCATACTTGAGAATGGACTCAAATTAAAATAATCTGCTTAGGAGTTTTATGCATATCTTTTTTTTTTTTTTTTTTTTTTTCTTCTTTCTTCAGGTCAATTTTCTTAATAAGTTAATCCAACAGAACATGTCTCTAATATGGGCGAACTAAACCAGATTTTTCTGTCTTTTTCATTATTACATTACTTACTATATGTGCTCTACCAAGACCTCAAATAAGTAAACTGAACCGTAATTAAGGATTTAATTAAGAATCCTCTTTAACTTGCTGCACCTGCATTTTAGCCATACAACTGACTAAGACACATAAGACTGACACATTTTCAGCAACATTGGAGTCTCCTTGAAAATACTGACACCTTCAGTGAAGTACTGGAAATTAAATAAATGCAGTACACGACATAGAGACTTTTCTCTGCTGTAACACATAAATGCCTGAATAGAGAAAGCACAGGTTCAAAATAACAGTGACTACTGTTTTGAGATAAATAAAAAAGTTTATAAGAAAACAGGATAAAGTCCAAAAGCTGAAATCAAAAGAGAAAATGAATTGAGCATTAAAATTGTTTAAAAATCTGCACAATCCTTTTGAATACCACAATACCACACAATTCAGAGTAATATTCAGTGCAATCACCTGTATTTGCCATAAAGGGTTAAAAAACCTGAACAATAAAGGCATGCTTATATTAAGATGCATGCTGTTTCACTAGCTAGACATTTGCTTGAAAACTGAGTCACAGAAATCAAAACATATGTTGTCCTAAGCACTGAGAGCCTGAGGAGGTAAAGATTGATCAGTCTGTAAAAATGTAGTAAGACATTCCTCATAAGTAATTTTTCACTGAACAAAAATAATTTCTTTAAAATGTTTTCTCTTTGACACCACTCATCTGCTTTGTATCAGATATTTAAGTGACTTACACCTAAAAAAAAGGATTAAAACTTTCCAGAAGGAAAAAATGAACATGTTGAAGGAAGTCATATGACTTTTAGTGAAAATCCTTTATTTTTTCAGAACATTTGATTTCTTGACCAAACATTCTAAGAAAGGCACAGGCAATATGGAAGCCAGTGTTAAAAGGAGGATGCTGGCTCAGAAGAGTCTCATGCTCTTGAACAACTTTGACTTTATCTTTGTGCAAGACACTTGACTTAATTTTAAATCTTTGCCAGTTTAGCTATAAATTGGGTCAGGTAATCAAAATAAAGGTCAGCTCAATAGAAATGAAGTGTGGTATCCAAGAAGAACTAGCAGTATCTATTTGGATTAAGTACACTTTGTTAAGATAAAAACTCTCTGTAAGACTCAAAATTCTGGCTATTAATTTATCATTCTTATTATTTCTATTCATAAAATTAAGAGTAATCCCATGATAGATATTAAGATATTTGAACCACTCTGAAGAGGAACATCCTGCTACAGACATCGTGTTATGGCTCTTCAGTGGCAAAAACTCAGGTATCTCAGAGGATCTACTCCTACAGCAGGCAGGGGAGCTTGATCTTGGCAGGGATCATAAATGCAGCACTGCTTGAATAAAGAGGCAACTCTTCCTACCACATCTTCCATGTAGGAATTCAGCAAAATACGCTCTAGATTACTTATTGAAGTTTTCCTCCTTTAGGATAACCCTCTCAAGTTTGCTTTTGCACCAGCAAGAAATTTGAGCCTGATGAAGGGCAGAGCTGGCTACAATCAAATGGAATCCACATGCTTGTGCAACATGAAAAGGCAGAATAACAGAACGAAGTTACTACATGTCATGACTGTAGAATTTCCAGCCCAACTTCCTCCCATTTTCCTTACTGTCTGTCTCATTCTTATTCACATCACAGCTCTCTAAAAAATAAATAAAACCAGCTGGACTTATTTCTGTAGCATTATATCGAGGAAAGTATAGCTAAGCTCAGTGTTCAAGTTACACAAATTTAGATCAGCTCAGGATGAGGTCCATAAAACTTCTGAAGTAACTCACCAGTATCATAAAAGCTCAAAACCACTGGCCAAGCCAAAAGGTCTAAAAACACCGGGAAGCAGCTGAAGCTGGCAAAATTATTAGCAATTGAAAACAGACATGGTAACAGAAAGTGTTAAGAAACTTTAGCTATAGACATTGTTGCCAACTAGAGCTATAAATCAGACAAGTAAAATGGGAGGAGAACCTTCGGCAGTCTGTTCAGAGCTTTTTAGAATGAGAGCATGTCTGTTTATATACTTTTGTACAGTGCTAGAAAAATATGGTAATTAGACTGGAAATACTACATTTTGCTTTATACTAAGAACAGATTGAAAAAGCAACTCCAGAAGTTACAGAAAAATACACAATCACAGAACTAAAGATTTCCTTTCAGTTTTTCATTGTCGTCCATGGTTTTGTTAAAGTACCAAAATTTGAAAGAAACTACATCTCCCAACCAGCTTTGTTGAAAGTATCAGCAAGCAGTGCTCATCTTGATCTAGAATAGTAGCTAAATTCTCAATGAATTTCATTTTAATCACCAAGCATACTTCTACAAATGTAGGAAAACAACTTCTACAGAACAATGGAATACCTTTTGAGTACCATAGGGTTAAGAGGTTGGTGAATGAGTGAAGCCCCTCCTAATTTTGTTCTTTGTGGCTAGCCTTCATCAGACCTGTTCCAGAAGTCTATTCCTTCCATCTTAAACCCCCAGACAAATTAATATCAATTGCCTCTTTCACAGTGTTATATATTTGTGATATATTCACTTATCATGGAAATGTTGCCAGTCCTCACCTTGCAGGTAAAGAAGAGAAGTCATTTACCCTGGTCCCACAGCAACTCAATAGATGGACCAAAATAATCTAAGCAAGGGAGCCACAAACCCCCTCTTCTCCTCTCTGCTGAGCTCTGCCCCTCCTCACGCCTAAGATGCACCACATCCCACACCTTCTCACCCCCAGCTCCATTCCCAAAGCATCCTGGCCTTAGCAGGATGATACTCATAATATTCCTACTGTTGCTCCCCCAGCAGCCCACTCTACTGACTATTGACTCTATGACTTGATAAAGCTATTAAAAGACAACCACTTGGACTGACATTTCAGCGCTGACAAACTTTGTTCCATGCACATAGTCTTAGACTTTTCTAACAAGTCAGAAGCAGGCAAAGAAAAACTGCACTGAGGAAGATGAGAAAGTGTTAGGAAAGTGAAAAAGGAGGGAAGAAACCTTGTAGTTCGATTTTAAGTACTCGTAATCCACTGATTACAAATTATATGCCACCTTTATTTTTCGTGCACATAAGAAGTATTTCTAAAATGCAATTTAGTCTCAGCCAGGACTTGTGTTACTAAGGCCATTTTTGGAAAATATAAAGAAAGGGACCGTAGAAAACTATATGTAGTTGACTTTTTATTAACTGTTTCATTTATTAATATTAATGACTTAATAGTAATACTTATTCTCCCCTAGATAACTTGAAAATAAAATGTACTACTAGCTTTAAATAATTCCAGATTATCCTAAACATTGTTTCTGTACAAGCTAAAGTAAATATGTTACTGATCTTGACAGAATTAAGCCAACTAAGCTTTTTATTAATTTTTCAAATTCTTACTTTATTTCTTCTCAACTATATCTGTGTGTTTGTCTGAATAGCTAAATAAAAAGCAAAGCTATTGATTTCAGCCAGTTTATCTGATAGACCTGTATCTTGCAAAGTTGCATATAGTTTTGAGGATCCAGTATTTCTTGCTCTAAAAACTACTGGAAATACAAAACAGTTGACCAGCTTTTGTTTACTGTAGTATAGAGTCAGGACAATAAATAAAACAATGGTTCAATGCTTCTTGACATGTTTGAGTTTCTGTTGGATGCGTTTCAGTACGACTTCAAGAATATGTTGACCTATAGACACTAAGTTTACGTAACTAACAGCAGCCCAAAAATTCTTTTGCATGAAATGTATTATTATAGGGAACAATTTAACTTTGATTTAATCACTTGTTGACTCAGTTTTGTTTTTTTTTTTTTTTTTTATTAAGCACAGAAAAAATTGAAATCTAGGCATTATAGGAAAATGTAGATCTGAAATTCCTAAAATAAATCTTATTTGCATTAAAATAAATCAGTTAAACTGTAGATGTATAGAGCCCTTTTATCCAGAACACTAGTTAAAATAACGTTTTTCAAAAGTAGAAGTATGTTATTGCTATTTTAGAATATTTGGGTTTATATAAAATATAGTAATGAAGTGTGATATAAAATTACAATAACACAAACATGTTAGGAAGCACACACTAATTTCATATTCAAGCAAAGTTTAAGAGTTTCTATTTTATAAATATATACAATAGGAAAATAAGGTGTGACAAGCTTGCTTAAAATGCTTAAAGTTGATAAGCTGCTTTTCTAGACAACAAAATACCTGACTTCTGGTAAACCTCATTAATATAACCAAGACATACATATAACCTGAATCTGAAGGATAAAGAATGCTAACTTCAACTTCTAGATTTCTCCTTATATAAACCTCTACTTTTGCTGTAAAGATCCCAGTGATTAGCTAGATAAGAATTGAAAAGGCAACTACAAATTGATCCACATCTAATCTAATAAAAGAGGTGATCAAAACCTTACAGTTATTCTTGCATAAGTGTTCGAGTCAGTGTGGAACAAAACTTCCCATGTTTGATTCACTGCAAAAAAATGTGAAGTCAGGGCTTCAGTAGTGAGAAAATACAGAGTAAAAGGGCTTGGAGTGTGGGTTTTTTTCTACCCACGATAAAAATTAAACAGTTAGGGTGCGGTGGCAACAATAACATAACGAACACTATTGTTTTCTTTAACTTTGAGCTTGAGAATGTATCCAACAAGCAGGAAAAGGAGAATCACTGGACCAGCACATATTTAAACAATTGTCTGGATCAAGGTCAAAGTGCTCAACGTTTGCCAGGACTGAAAGGAATTCAGACACTAAATAGCACTATTTTCCTTCCTGAATGATACTATCCTGAAATCTACAGCCACAGTGTTGGGAGTACCCAAGGCAAGGTAATACTGAACAAGAATGAATATATAATAGCTTGGCCGTTTATCACTCATTACTGATTCCAGTGGCAGTTGATTCTGACGCAGTGGTGACTTAGATAGTTTTCAGACAGCTATACTATAGTTTCAGACACTCATGCTGGCCTCATGTCATCCTTATAAATCCCGAGCCCAGCTGAATGTGACAGCCAGCCTCACCTGGTACACAGAGCTGAGCTCACAAGACAAGGATTCACGAGCCATCTCAGCCCCTGGTGCCAGGCAGACGGTGCCTGGCTTGGCCAAACTCACAGGGAGGGCAGGATAAGGGGATGCCTGGCACAAAGCTTCTGTATTGCATCAGTGCAAAACCAGTAAGTCATTATGCCACTGTGAGTAAACCTGACACAACGAGGAGTGCCGTGCAGAAGTACTTAAGTGGCTCTGCAAGACACAGCTCGTGGCTAGCCAATTAAGTTTCCTTGTCAGGCTTCAAATAACTCTCACTGGGGGAAACTGGGCTTCTGCCCAGCACTGTGTAGCACATGCCATAGTATTCTATTATCCTGAGGAACGAAACACCACACAAATAACATTACTTTCAATGACAGAAATCTCTCTCCTGAAAAAAACTAGAAATATTTTCTAAACATCAGGAAAGGGCACGAGCTAATGCGAAGAACTAACGGAAAGAAGTGGTTTGAAAACCATACACATATCTTTTTTATTTTTAGTTATTATATTTCATTTTTCTTTCTTACACTGGACAGCTGCATATTATTCTCCAGGATGTATTATCAAATGTGTTTTTGACTTGGTCAAATACCATCCTTCTGTGCTAGGACGATTAGGCTAATAGAATCACATTATATTTGTTATTTACAGAGCACATGGGAAGGGCTTAGCTAAAGTTCAGGTTGAACAAAGCTCAAAAGATGACTTTATTTTTGGCACTTGCCATGTTTGCAGAAGAAACAATATCGAAGGAAGTGCACTTAATGAAAGGAGTCTGTTTAATCGGAATAAAATAAACAGCTAAAAGCAGGTTGCACAGGGAGAAGCAATAAAAGAGTAAGTGACTTGCTATGGTATTGTTTTCTTTTCAAGTTCTGCTCACAACAGAAGCTTTTCAACAACTACTTAAATGCCTCAGTTTCAACACCGAATTCCATAAGGAAAGAAAGAAAAAGCTTTCAGGCCTTTGTACTACAATGCTCACAAGCCACCCTGGATCTTCTGTAAGCCTTATGACAAGCTTCTCAAGCAAAAGGTAAAAGCACAAAATTGATAAAAGAGAACACAGTTTGTACACCAGATGCAAGTGAAAACAATAATGGGGCATAAAGACTGTATTTTAACTGGAAGGTTTTGTTCACTGAATAAATAAGCTTCTCTTAACAACACGCACGTAGACTCAAGGATACATATTGAATTTGGGAATGCACTGCCCTGCTGGAAATTTTTATGAGATCTGATCCTTTTGCCACAGTGGGACTTACAAAATGAAAGCCCAGATTTTCTTCTGATAGTAAACATGATGCTATTTTGATCTTAAGCTGCTATGGGGACAGACACAAATAATGCATATACTGTCTTTGCAATAATAAAAATAAAAAAGAACCATAGCATCATAGAATGATTTGGGTTGGAAGGAACCTTAAAGATCATCGAGTTCCAACCCCACTGTCATGGGCAGGGACACCTCCCACTAGACTAGGTTGCTCAAAGTGCCATCCAACCTGTCCTGGAACACCTCCAGGGATGGGGTATCCACCGCTTCTCTGGGTAACATGTTCCAGTGTCTCACCACGCTCAAAGTAAAGAATTTCTTCTTAATACCTAATCTAAATCTCCCCTCTTTCAGAAAAAGAAAAAAATAAAAAAGAGACTCTTTTACAGCAGCATTTCTTTTTAAAAGATATTAAATTATTTTGACATTTTACTCATACACCAGAAAGAGAGAGTTCCAATATGCCTGTTTTAAATAAAACTGCCTTTTGCAAATTACTTTATTAAGACAACAAGGTTTCAAACGCAACTCCTCCTATAAAAGTAGATGAAATCATATTTGCAACCCTCACAAAAATGTGCACCGGACAAAAAACACGTTCTTCATCTGCTAAACTCTGTTTGGAGGCATCACGCAGAGGAGTCAGCAGAGTAACTTATAGTGTCCAACTGAGCAAGAGCAATGTGGTATATGTGAATTTGTTATTAGATTATAGCACTGAGAGAACAATCTTAATGGTATCCGGTTCTGTGATCTGGAGCAACAGTTTCATACTAGAAAACACATACTTCTGCAGCATATTTTGGTTTTCAGTTGTAGTTTCAGCTTTTAAGTGAAACAAATTTCACTGGCAAGACGTCAGATGGGCATGTAGAAAACATAATTAAAACTTTTTATCTGAAAAATGTCCAGCAAAGGAATTGGAGAAAGAAGTAGGGGCAAGGATGAAGCCTGTGTTTGTCTTCAAATGTGATGAATAAAAGGAGTCATACAACACCACAACAAAAAACAGTAGAGGCAAAAACTCTGAAGCTTTTCAGTTCATTGTATGTCACAATACAGAAAAAAAGTGCTTAAGAAGTGGGAAGCTGAGAACAGTTGAAAGAGAAGAACTTATTCACCAGGCAAAGACAGCATGGAAATCACTGCCAAAAGGCACAAATGAGACCACAGGAGACGAGACTTAGGAGACTCATAGCTAAATTTTCCTATTTTTTCTAATAACCAATGAAGATGATCACATCCATTGCTAATGTTGCATGATGCTGCTGCTGATTCTTTTCCCCAGGCTCAGCTTGCAATGGCTTATACCTTGCATTATTCAAGCAAAAGATTTTCATGCTAGATACAGCTATAGAATGAAAGTTTTGTAGGTTAATAATGACCTCAAATAGTGTCAATGTGATTCTACATCCTGGAATTTAAGATTTCTGGATTTTGTCTTGTTTCTTTCCTTAAAATCTAAACCTTAACAAAAAGACCCCACAACTTTCCCCCCAAATTGCTCATAATGCTTAAAGGACTCACTGATTACTGATGGCAATCTATACTCTGAGGAAGAATCAGAACAATATGAAGGAGGCTTCTGTCAGCTTAATTTTCATAAAAATTAACAACACATGTATACTTAATATGTCTAGAAATGCTTACTTTAACTTTTATTCAAAACCAAACGTTTTGCAAATAGGAATGAAATGAAATTAATAATGTTCTATTCATATGAATAAGCATTCTAGAATATAAACTATTATAAGCCTGAAAAGCCTTGCCCAACAGCCACAATAGAGCCCATATATAAGAAAAGAGAAAATTGTGATGCTGTTAAAAGAGCCACTGTTTCAAAATGCATGAGTTCTCTGAGGAAGGTAGGGAGAGAAGTACCTGAAGATAGTTTTCTGGAAACTAAATACAGGAGAAATAAAACTGTCTGTGATTGTGGTGATTTGTACTTACTGAACAGCTGCATGGACCTGGGAGAACCTGGGAACATATCTGTAACATGTACAAAAATGCCATAGTTCAACAGTTGCTATGGTGTGTAACATCTGAGAAGTAGCTCTGAATTTTGAATAGAACTTGAAATAAAGCTGTGTCATAGATAAATTATGTCCCAATGTTCTTCTACACTTTGAAATAGCCACAGTATCTGTCATAACTCACTGCATAATGCTGGAGCAGCATGTTGATGCATTTCCAGAATGTCTGTCCTTTTTTTTTTTTCCATCTCATTAGAAGATCGGTTTCTAATCACCATCTGGGACATTTGATTTAGAGGCATTTTTATGTGCTGAGCTACTTGGAAGTTCTTCGCTTTTGTGGGAGGTAAAGGGAGAAAGACAGACGAAGGACGGAAGGAAGGAAGGACAGAAGGAAGGAAGGACGGAAGGAAGGACGGAAGGAAGGACGGAAGGAAGGACGGAAGGAAGGACGGAAGGAAGGAAGGAAGGGGGATGGAATTTATTTTGTCTAAAGCAAGAATTGTAGGAAAACAGTTTACTTTTTAAGAAAATTCCTGTGGGGAAATTTGTGTTAATTTTAAGGTTTTGCTTTAGGAAATTAAGGAATTCCATGATTTTGTATTGCATTTTACCTTTTTTACATTTAAAAATGTATTACATTTATTTCTGCTGGGTATGTCTGCAGTTAAAATATATATCCTTTTCTACATAAGGACATTTTGTCAAGTTTTTTTCAGACCCAGACACATTTTGGAAAAAAAAAAGAAGAGATATTTTACTTAGCAGTAGCTGTCCACAACAATTTCAAGCATGTATTAAAATAAAAATAGAAGAGAACATTTTGTGATATTCTGATATGTTAGCAATAGAAGTGTGTTATTACTACTACTATCATTTAGTGATACATAAAGAAATAAAAATGACACATGTATAGAGCACAAGGGTATTGAAAAAATCTAAAAAACCTTTATTTAGTAACATATTTTAATTGTATAATTTCCTTTTATGGAAAATAGAAGCATCTCCTTTTATTCTGAGTGGAAATTAAAATAATTATAAACAGGATTTCTAGCAGCTGCAACTGTATTAAGTGTCATTAAGTCAGCTTTTAAACTCATGGATGTAAATTTGTATATTAAGAGACTTACAAAAATCCTATCCTCAATAAATATCAATAACTAACTCAGTAGTAATGCATAATAATTTAGTTGCTACATCCTTGAAAGAAGATCTGGAGGCTGTCCCTGCTTTTGCAGTCATGTGCTGAAGAACAAGCCGATGAGCTAGCTAAAGTCCTCTTCCACACCAGTAGTTTGCCTTACCAGATTAAAACTCTTTTAAAACCCATGAGAAAGAGCCCTGCTCATGAGGTAGGCTTGCATCTTACACTATTGATACCTCCATACAAGAACTGTCCAGATCCCTGATTTTAAAACTCATCATATAATTTCTTTAGCTCATCAGTTAACCTGAAACCAGACTTGACAACCAAGACATGTTAAGGTAGAAATAATGAAACAATTTATTCATTTTACTTAAAACATCGAGTATTAGCGGGTCTACAGGAAGGCATAGGCATATAGCAAAAAAGTCCTTACAACTACCTGCACTTCACTTAATACCCAAAAGTAAGAATTTCCAAAAGTAAGAATTTCCAAAATTCTTACTTTTTTCCAACTAACCAGCTGCTATAACAGATTCGTACTAGGCTGGTACTACTGCAAGTGGTGGAGGTCTGGGGAAGGGCTATAGGAGCAGCTACTAATTATCTTGGCTGAATTTAAGAAATACGGGTGCCTGTTGGAAATAGCAAGGTGGAACAAATAAACCTGTAAAATATCGAAAGTTTTAATTTCTTTTTTAAATTGAAATCAAAATCCCACACGAACATAATATAATATACCATAGTGTCATATGAACAAAAAATATACATAGGTTTCATTTTAAATTCTTTTTTGAGTTAAATATTTTGTTTAGATAGATACTGCATTTGCTTTCCACAGGAAATACCCATACCATGAATTTTGTAATTGATGCAATTTTAGGGAGCGTCAGATTTCACTGTATAATTCTTAGTGAGTTTTTCAATTATAAAAAAAAAAAAAAGTTGTTAAAGAAAGAATCTGAATAAGGAACCGAGAGGTTAAAAATCTTAGACTGTAATTTATAGTGTAATAGGCTACTGTGAATGCAAAAAAATCTCATAACTTAATACCATTTTTTAGAAAGGATAACTTAGGAAAGAAAGTGCTTGGGGAATTTACTAGAAATTGAAGACTATCTTTTCCTTGTAGTCATGCTTAATGAAGGTATTAAATTTTTCTCTTCTGAGCTGTCACCTTGCTGAGGTTCACAAATTCTCCCTTAAGAGACATCTGTATTGCACACATTTCAAAAAAAAAAAAAAAGAGCTGAAAGATGGATATGAAGAGGGTAATACGAGGAGCTGAATAAAACACTAGCTTTGGCTGCTACACAGAGCTGTTTTCTTCCCTTGCTTTGTTAAGGTACTACCATTGCTCTTGCACAGACTTGAAAGAAAAGGCCAAATGAAAGTTAGGAAAAAGTGATGTAGGAAATGTTATGAGAGTGTAAAAGAAAAAAAAAAGCTAGAGATAGAAAATCCCAGGGTATTAACATGAGACAAATTAAAAAAATGGACATGAAAAAAACCCAAAGACTACAAAGTAAAGGGAAAAATGTGAAGGAAGAGAAGGAAAGAACTAGATACAACTTAAAAAAAGAAAAGAAGGCAAAAATCTAAAGATTACAGAAATTAGTTTAGAACATAGATCACTTGAAGTGATTAACTTAATACTTAGTTCAATGATGCTCAAAGAGAAAAGGCTTCTAAGCAATTATATGATCTGAATATGGGACTTGAGCTACTTTGAAAGTTTTATTCAAGGACAGAAATTATATTGAGGAAAAGGACAGGATTTTTGGAGAGAATAACAGCGTTAGACAACATGTACAACTGCAGAAAGGTTAAAATGGAAAAAGGAACTGAAAAAAGGATCAAAGAGAAATTAAGATATGAAAGTCAATGAGAATAAGGGACTTTTCAAGCTTTTACTCAAATGAAGAATGAAGAAAGGAAAACAGGAAATGAATACAAAACAGGGACTTTCTTGACAGAACAAAGTTGAGCATTAAAGGCAAATCTATCATCTCAAATGCATGTGTTTGGTACTTCAGCTTTCAGACATGACACTGAAATACAGAATTCTCATTGAATTAGTAACTTTGAGCAAAATACATCTCTTAACTCATCATATTATAAGGGCAAAATCGTGTTTTAAATTAACATAATACATGCAACAACATGTAATTGCATTGCTTCAAAATCTGTCCAATAACAGGAGGGTGATCCAGTCACATAGCCCCTTCCTATTATCTGCTTGGTTAAGGGCAAGGTATTACCATTTGGTTAAATATTTAAAATAACAATTTTTATCAGTTCAGTTCATTTTGTAGGAATACAAATATTCAGCCAACCTTAGTCTGCAATGGAACAGAATAAATGCATTGCTTGTTGTCCCCAGTTCCCTTTAAAAGTTTCCGGAGCAATAGGAAAAATAAGCAAGAAGTGCCAGTCAGGGAAAGCCTACTCCCTCACCCAGCTTCAGAGGATGTTAAAAAAGGGATGACAGAAAGGCACCTTTGTGGAGTCAGTGACCTTTCTATTTGCTTGGGGGTGGGGGGGGGAGACAGTCTGGTATAGATCAAAAGAGAGATATGCATAAGATGTAACATAAGAAGGAGATAGAAGAAATTTCATCATCGTAAGACATCATCTTCTCCTGCCCTTCCCTATTTGTACTGGGCTGGATCCATTGTAGGTGCTGGAGATCTGGGGAAAGTCTGTAGGAGCAGTAGAGAAGTGGGAGGAAAGGACAGACTCCCCTTAATGTTCCACTCTTTTTACCCTGCTCTTACCAGCTCAGGGCTCACGTCAGCTCTAACAAATCCAAGAAACCTAGAACGGGACCTGGTGTTACTGACACTGTACTTCTCTATAGTATATACCCACGCCTAATACTTTATTTCCATTTCTCCACTATGAAATATTCATGATGACTTCTGGTCTCATGCTTTATGCACATCCAGCATCCGCTACAAAGTGGCATGTAGGGCAGCAGCCTAATTCATCACCTTTGGAGACCATCTTTAACTCTGAGTTCACAGGCTTAAGTCTGAAGCTATCTGCTCTAATGGACATATAGTTTTCCTTTGTTTGCGATACTATAAGTTTTCAGTACTGAGGACTCTTCAAGAGATGGACCCATCTCTAAATACAGGCAGTTAAGGCAAAGACATACGAAAGAGAGTCAGAAAGGTAAGAACAAACCCAAAACCTGCTCACCCTTCTATTGACAGAAGAAGTGGGAGACAAATCCTGTATTTTAATTTCTAGCACAGTGATTTGTGTCTGTGTCCCCCCACCCCATTCTATCTTTTTTGGAGCATTATATCTTGGTCAATCTTACAATTTTATTTTGCTCCCACCACAGTTTTGATAGGAAATATTTAAATGGTTATCTTGGTTCACAGACTGGCTGCAGATCACTGATTGTCTACCTTTGCAGTCAGTCATAGGGGTGAAAGAATTTATTTTCAGAAAGCAGAAATTAAAATATTTCTTTATTCACATACTAACAATGCAAAGACACTTTAAAGACACTCATTAGGTCTAACCAAGAAGTTGAATTTTCATTCAAGATAACCATTTTAAGCAGCAGATTATTGTTTAATTTTTTGACACAAAAAAATAATTTTCATATTCTCTTCTCTAGTCACAGAATTCAGTAACAGAGGAGAAGCTGTAAACAAAAGGTCATAAGAGGTAAATCTTGAAAGCTTTTGCCAACGTGCACAACTAGCACTTCAAAATGTCAAGCCAAACAGGTCTTAGTGTGTATTCCAGTGATGCTATTTCATACCTGTAAAAACTTCACATCATTTCTTTCAAATGAAAAACTCAAACTACCTTAAAAAAAAAAAAAATATCTGTACTTCAAGAAGGATGTTTTGTTCATCTACACCAAAGAGGATGCAGTCAGCGACCATGACCAGTGACACCACTCTTGGTTATAATTTGTAGAGCAATAAGCTAAAGCCAGAGAATTTAAAGGAAAGAGAAAAAGGCAGCATTAAGAAGAGACAAACAGGAGAAACCATGACCTCTGAAGTCAATGGCAACTTATAGCTTTCCAACTCTGCAAGAGACTTCCCTGTATCCTGAATGTGTGAAATGAGGTCAACAGGGCCTGTAGAGCCATGGTCCACAAAAGCAATCTGTATGCATGCATTGTGATTAGATAATCCACCATCAGGGCATCTGCCAATATGTCAGTCAGGGTTAGGAAATGATATAGCAGTGTAGGCAAACCTTTTATGTACAGTAAAACTTCAGTTGTCACTGTGATCTCCTTCACCCCATCCTTTTCTTTTTTTTTAAACAGCTTGCATGATCGTGATAATCATTTACATCTGTCTTATAACTGCTTGAAACATTATGTTGCATATGAAAGCATGTATAGAATTAGTTAGTCCTGCATCTGCAATTATGTTTTCAGCACCCAGAAGCGAAATCTTGATGACAGAATTCACAGAGTATAATCTTAGTTTAACCTTGGGAAGATGAAAATACCTTAATTTAATATCCATTGACCCACCATCTTAGTTTTGATCAATATTCACTTCTGATGCTAATAAATCTTTACACTATGCCAAGGACAGGGCAGTCAATAATTTCTTATCACAGAATAAAAATTCAAGATTATATTTTCATTTTTCCCATTTCACACACAGTGATTATTAGCATTAAAATTCATAACAGCATCTGTCTCAGGCAACACCAGGTAAAAACAACTTAAAACTTTCTAGGCAGCCATGGTTGACTTGAACACCACAGAAAATTTGAGTTTTTTCTCAATGAGCCACAAAGTACCACCTCATTTAATACCTGTTATGTTGCAAGAAGATTATTCCATACGGACAATCAATAGACACATATCTCAAAGTTTCTCATCGAGAAACTATGCAGTAGATTCATACCTCACAACTGAACACCATTCTTAAATTTTTAGGCTAAACATTTCAAGATTTCATTCCCCTACATTCACTTAGGCTTCAGGTGTTGAAAGAGAGAAGCTACCTATACTTAAGGCACTGCCAGAATTCACACTGATTTCAACTGGGACAGGAAGGGAAATTTCTCTCCCTAGGGAAATGAAGATGACTGCAGTAATGTGGGGAAAGCAGCCAAAAGGCTAAAATAACCAGTTGTTCAGAACTGTATTTAATTTCGAAGTATCCGAAAAAAGCCTCTAAAAACTGTGTCTGCTTTACCAGTGTCACTTCTGGCTAGCGCCAGTGACCAAACATTTTTAATGGGATGGTGGTGTCATGATAACAGGTCATGCAGTCGCGAAGGCAATACATAATGATTTGACATGTTAAGGGCTTGGTTCCTCTAATGCCAGTCCTAAAAGGAATTTTTAGGCCCATATGTAGGCTGTACACAAAGTTTACTCCACAAATAATTTTAACTGTTAAATCCACTTTCTAAGTTAGATTCCATATAAGTGAGTGACTTTTGACTTTGATGATTAAGCTTTCTAATGGGATGCCACATATTCACAGGAGCAAACAATCAATCAGTGCAATATTCAAACCTCTTCATCAATGACTAGAGCAATCATTCTTTATCACGCAGTCAGCAATCTCCAGCTTTTAGCCATCAGCCACACAAAAGCTGCTTTAGTCCACTGCCATTTTTACCTCTTTGACACAAGATAATGTGCCATTTATAGATAGACAGAAAAAGAGGCGGTCTTCTTACTAAGTTTTCTGATACTTGTCTTTTGATAGAGTCTTTGTCTTTGTGCTAAAATAAATATATGAAATCATCATCTGATTTTACTGAAATCTAATTTCTATCTATGTTAATTATGCAGCCAATGAGCCTCAAGGGATTACGTGGGAAGTCAATGGTATATTCATAAATATATATCATAAATATAGCATTGCCTCAAATGCATTTTGAAAATTCCATTCTCAGCATTTCTTAATGGTATTCAGAATTCCAGGACAGAGCAAACTCTTGTCATCCAATGTTAGAACAAGTTCTACTGCTTGTGCATTATTTTTTTTTCAATTACTCCAATATCAATCTTCCTTTATACTTCAAGAATCCAGTAAAAGATAATATTATGCTGCTAGTCAAAGGGCTGATGAAATTTATATTTAAATGTTTTTGATCAAAAATTTATAACAGTTTCAAAGCTTTTACCATAGTAAGAAAAAGCTTGTACACAATATTTTAGCCCATTAAAAACAATAAATAAACCAGCAAAACCCCAGCATACTTTCAAATATCTATTACCGTGGTTTCTTCTTAATACACAAAAATGCTAGTAGGCTTGTACATGTCTTAGTTAAAACCAATCCACATGTTGTATAGAAAGATTTTATTTCCCGCCTACAGAATGAGTATACAATGCAATTTAAATGGAATAATTATTTCCATAATTTAAAAGTCTTTCCTTATGGACATCTATTCGCAATTCCTTTTAGGATCTCTCTGTCTAGCTGACTTGCAACAGGTCCTTAATTTTTAAGGACGTGCTTGCTCCTGAAACTGCTATGCTTCATAACTACTTAAATGCTTAATGCTACTTTTAATTGCCAACTACTGACATTTTAAAAAACCTCAACCAAATAGCTTGATACTAACACCTAATCTGCATACTTTTCCCTTATGGCCCTTAGTCTGCAAAGAAACAAATGGAACTTGTTCCTATGAAAAACAAATCACAGAAGTGCTTTAAAAGGAGAGCTGTGTAAATCCCCCAGCCCCTGGCAGAAAACAGAAATCACCTTTAAATTGTATGTGATAGAGACATCAATGAACATGGAGCTGCTCATTATGAGGAGTCACAAGATAAAATATGAGCTGAAAATACAATGAAAAAGACACTGTGTGTTACATAGATTTCTTTGGCAACGGACTATGTAGACAACATGTAAATCTGTGTGGCTGAAGGATCACAAACTTGCTGTTCATTGCAGATCACTTTCATAGTCTACAGTTTATGTATCTCTCTTACTACCACTATATAGCTGCTGGTTTGTCTTGTAAACATTAGAACATGACCCATAGCTGCATTTTTCCTTTTGATTCTTCAGGGACTGGGAAAGGGTTGGGAATGGAATGGGACTTTGTTTTCATGGTGCTTTCCTCCCACAGCACATACACATGGTTTCCTCTCAGATGCACACAGGCCTGATAAGCACAACTCCTGGGACTAACCATATCCCAAAAGCTGTGTGGAAACAGTGATGAAAGCTTCCTCAAATTGGTGACACCTCCTCTTGCATTTCAAAAACAGTGTGGGGATTAAGGTACAAGTAACATCTCTTTTTATAGGTTAAAATAGTTAGAACAAGATTATAATCCCAAATTCAACACTGCAACAGAATGATAACTTCTAGAAATCTTCAAGATACTGCCTCCCCTTTATAAGTCAAGATGCAAGTAGAAGTCACATGTCCCAAAGAGGAGATGGAAAGAATGAAGCATGTGGTGTTCCTGGAATTAATTTAAGATAAAGTTCCAAATGGAGTAAATTCAAACACCATTTATTTATTAGTTCTTGCTCTCACTCTATTTGTATCAGCACATTCAGGTTTTTACTATATTTCATCTGAAGTTTACATTAAATGTGACAAACACTATTACTTTGTATTTTAAAGTATATTTTTTAGGTCTAGATATGCAATAGGAGATAATAAACAAGTAATAAGAAAAGGAAAGTACAATGATAAATGTAAATAGATAATACAAGAATGCAGGGACCTTTTTTTTCAAATTCCAGAAATAATTCAGTTCATTAATTTCAGACAGATCTTTTTAATGGGCCCTGTTTTTGAGAAATGCTTACAATAAAGTAATTATAATTTTCTTCATTTGTTTTTAAAGACAGGCATTATTAATCTAAGTTCAAAAGTTGATCAAAGCAGATTTTTTAAAAGGAGGTTTATTTTTGTAGTTAAACAGAGAAGACACCATTTCACAGGTTCTCCTTTTTGTTTGGATAGTGAATAAAGACTTCTTTATAGATTTTTATTAATCATTACAGAACCACATTCAGTATTAGTCAAATGGATAGACTTCCATGACAGAGTTGAGAGACTGCGTTGTGAAGAGGTGGAAAGTCTTTTTCTTTCTTATTTTAGGCATGAAAAAAACCTCTTAAGGAATTTCTCACAGCTTACATGATGACAGATCAACAGACAAGCTTACTAGCACCTTAAACACAAGATGGTTTCACTTTTGGAGGGTTCTTGTACTGTCCTTCATTTACTTGGAATACCATATCGTATTTGTTCATCTCTGGAAATCCCAGATCTATTTTTCTAGGGTACTGTTTCAGGAAGACAATCTGCACAATACTGTCATCTGTTACTTTAATGATCTAGAGCAGTTTTTCCAGGATTTCGTCCTGTAATATATCATTTATTCTTTGTTGGATATGGTTTTCTAAATCAGTATGATTTTGGTGGGATGGCTATTTTTGTATGGAAAGTTGCAACTAAAAAATCACCTGGGGGTGATTTGACAGCCCAATTGGGATTTGACAGCCCAATCCCAATTGGGATTGAAAGCCCTAGAAACTGCAGAGACAAAAACAAACCCAGCAAACCCAAGCTACACAATTGAAAACATATGAGCATTCATCAAACACTGAGGAGATTGGGAAGCATTCATTGTCCTTCAGAGTGCTTCATCCTGCCTTTGTGTTTCATTGATACTCTGCTTAGTTCCTTAATCTGTTACTTAAAACATGCATTTGTCTGTGGGAAAGGGGAGCTTTCCAGTTAAACTCCCACATTCAGCTTCACCTTTAACTCACTTCCTCCCTTCCTGCAAAAACATCAAACCAAGCACCAGATCCAGTCTACGCACTAAAATGATCTCTCCATAAAGCACACAAAACTCCAAGCCTAAAAGGAAGCAAGTGTTTGCTTCAAGGGAACTTACTCCAAGGCAAAATTCAACCAGGAGGTTTGACCAAAGGAGCAATTCTACTGTTTCCCATCTCAGTCTTCATGCATAGTGCTTGCTGACCATGTCGCCTTGAGCTAACAGATAAGGTGCTGTATCCGTTCGAATTTAATTGCTTTGAGTTCATGGCAGATGACAGATATGTGACAATACCTTTGGTGACTCAGACTTGCCTAGCCTCTGTGGAAAATGCAGCTACTAATGTTTTTGTCATATGTCTACGTCTCATCAGGCACATGCAACTCAGGATCCTCATCTGTGATCATAGATAACATTAGCTATTCACTGCTAACCAAATGGAGTTTTCCTTATAGGAAAATAAAACTTAAAATCACTTATATCATAAGAAGAAATTTCTGCTGTCTCATTAATTGTCTAACATTAGAATTTATTAATAAAATACCACAGATTTGCTTAGTCCTTTGCAAACATGGGTCTTTTTAATGCCTTTTGAAAGTTGTATGACCATAGTGTGAGCTACTTATTTGTCACAGAATTGCTGATTCCACATACTAAAGCTATCCATAGCTTTTCAGCATCTTTCTTGATTTGTGCTGACATTGTGCTTTTTATACTACATAGCTCTCCCTTTATTATATATTGATTTTTATTCCTATTAACTATACAATTGTTTTAATCTTTTTTATTTTCCTTTTTAGAGGTACTTACGTCACATGAATTCATCTGTCGTAGCTGAAGGCAGTCTAATTCAATAAATTGTACTTGGCTTCTAATATATGAAAACAGTGGTTTCCTACAACATTCAGAAGCTCAACAAATTGTAAGTGCCTTTATAGAAATGTAAATAGTTTCAAACTGCATTGTTTTTTACTCGTTGAATATTCCATTGAGAGATTTTAAAGTATAATGGTGTAGCTAGCCTCATATAAACACCAAGTATTGTAAAAATCATAGCTTGATAGGAACTGGATCCACAAATAAAGCCAATTTATTTGACTAATAGGGTAATTTCTTTCAAGATTTCCCTCTGCAACCTCCATGGTCATCTATTAAAAAAGTCTGCTTTATGATCTGGGCAACTGTTCTTTGCACAATGTGTATAAATGCAACTCTTTACTATCCTAAAACCCAGGAAGCAGCAGCCTACCCTAGACATCCCTCTACACCCTCACAGCTGTACTGAGCATCCTATAGCACCAGTGAAAGGCTGAACACCACAAAATGCAAAACTCAAGTCCTACTCCCTACAGACACCAAGACACAACAATCTAAATTCTGCCATTAATACCACAACTATGTCATAATGAGCATAATAAGGTAGCATTTTTGAAAAGAAGCAAGTAACTTTGGCATTTAATTAACATTAAATTATTGGATACTAAGCTTTTGAGCATGTTAAAAATCTAATGCTTTGTCTTTGTGAGTCAGAAATTGAAAGTGAGATGGGATGGGAGACTACAAAGTGTATACTGTTCTGATGCTAATTCCACCATGAGAACATTATCAGAAGGCATTTAAGGAAGATGACTTTCAGAAGTGAGTGGGCCTGTAAGGTAGCACTTGATGAGACAGTAATGAGGAAGGGATATCAGAGAACAAGCAGTTCTTATCCAATGTGCTTTGCTGTAACATCTCCCTGATTCTGAACTGATTCTGAAACCAGCTGGGTTTTCTCAACTGCAATGTTCACAACTTTGACCTTTGGACCCTCAGCATAAGAAATATGCGTATCTTTTTAAAAATTGGACATGAGAACATAGATAAACTTTCATGAACAAGGGAATGGCATAATCCTAAACCTAAACAAAATTCTCTGTTTCATTGACTGCTATATGCTAATATTGAGAAACAAGACTAAAAAATTATCTTAAGTGTCTCAAATCTGATCTGATCACAGAATATGATACTTGCTCATCTGTAACTGTCTTCTCTCTCCCTTCTGAATCTGCAACAAACTGAAAACCCCAAGGGGAAGAGTATGTCTTACTGCTTAGGGTGGGCAGGTCTTCCCTTTTCCTTTCATCCAACATAAGCACTCAAGTATTTCCACATCCCTTAAAAAGCCAGGATTGGGTGCCACTGCTTTGACTGCCAGATGACCAGTCTTGTCTCTGGACAAGGGAAGCAAATGCTGCTCCCAAGCTCAGGCTCACCACACTCTGGCCTTTTAGCTTTCATCAAGACTCAACTGTTCAAGACTCTACTAATCAATAAAATATCTGTGTTCGAGAGTATCAACTCCTTTAAGCTTCAAGGCATGATACTCCTAATTTTACACTAAAGAAATTTCACAGTGTTTCTAGGCTAATAATAAAATCTCACGAGAAAAAAAGTACAGTCTTTTAAAGATGCTGAATTGACTGACTAAATGTATTTTATCAGCAGTAAATTAACGTTGGACATCTTACACTCCAAAAGAGGTAGGGTTTTTTGAATAAAAGCAATACACTTCTTAGAACACTGTTTTGGACAGTAAATTGTATCAAATTATTTCTTCTGAGAACTTTCTTATCACAAATGGAACCTTAGTAAGAGGGTATCCTGGCAGTTCTCCTAACCACCACCTTCAAGAACTTTTGAGAACGCTGCACCAAACTAATGAAAACATAGGGTAGGAAAAAATTTACTGATCAGCCAGACTAGGCAAAGACTGAAGCAGCAGTGGCTCCTTTATGCTTACAGGAAAAAGGTAGGTAGGCACTAAATAAAACTGCTATTTGATACCAGGAAAAAAAAAATCAGCTATTTTCAAGTTTGGTGTCAGAAATAAGTAGTTCCAGACCTGTAAGGTGGTGGGCACATTTTGCTCAGTTGTGTTGGATGTTTTTGTACCTCTCTTTCTCCTCCCTCAGAGTAGAGGTGTAGCTCATTCAGAATCCCTGCTTATTGTCAGTCATGGATAGAAAAAGAGTAAGACTAGAGCCTGACCAGAGCACTGATTCTTTACTACAGCTCTAAAAAAGTGTTTTCTACTTTTCATTTGCCACACAAGGTCCACTGATGTTCTACTGATATCTCAAGTTTGACTAACCCAACTTTAAGGTTAAGACCATTTTTGCTCAAAGTTCATCAGCTCTCTCCTTACCTCTGGTCAGGATATCAAACCTTAAGACTTTGATTTTGCCTTCGAAGCTTAGATAGTATCACATAAATATTTGGATTAAATCTGTAGTCATGCAGTATAGCCCTAATTTCATTCACTAATTACATTCCAGATGTACATTCCACGCAGCTACTTACCACTAATTGAAGATATTTAAAATAATTGCTTTAATGAATGCACCATTAAAACTTTAATCTAATAATTCTATTGCAGATTGTATCCAAAAAGCCCACAGGAGATACAACCAATGATTGCATCTACATCAAAAAAGACTGCTTAATGTTTAGTATTTGAAAAGTATCATAAGTCTACCGTAACAAAAAAATAAAGTAGTTGAATTCAACAGTATCCATCTCTAATTGCATCAATAAGATATTAACAGCAAAGAATTTGGTTGTACGGCTGTTAAGAGCTTGATTGTTAAATTTATAATGACATGCAAGCTGTCTTTCATTCAGCAGAGTCAAAAAAACCAGCAAAAAACAGATTTCCAGAATGAATATCCATGGTTGAGGAGCCTAGTTTACTGTCACTGAATTTTATTCTCCTTTTCATCGTCAGTAATTGCAGTAAAATAGCTGCTCTTCGGGGACATATTAGGAAAAGAATAGTAATTAAGCTTAGGAAGGTATAATCTGTATATAAATGAATTAGAACTGACTCAGTCTAAAACTAATGTATTATAGATTCAAATAAAAACCTAGCTGTACCCTGTGAATAGCTTATTCAAAAACACTTCCAGATTTCTATATGTCAGCTCTGTCACTTTGGGCACATTTATTATCCTACTCAAAATGTGCAATTCTTCAATGTGAAAAATGGCATCACCGAGGAGTCAACACTTTCCTTTCCCTGAGGAGCCATGCCTGGGAATACAAGCGAAAACCCTAAAATCAGATAAATAGAAACTCTCTTTATGAGTGACCCTACACAGTTTATCAACACAATCATTTAAATTGTCCACATTATTTTAGCATAAACATAGAGCCCGTGGTCTATTTTTTAAATCGATCCCAGCAGTAAAGAAACCAATGTCCCAAGGGTGTTTAAAAGTTAGTTTTCCAGCATAGCTTTTTGAAATCGAAGCAGTTTACTAAAAATAAAAAAATTCACTTTTTAATAGTTCCTATACTTTGTTTCCATCTAGTGAACAGGGAAGGGGTAATAACACTCCAAAAGCAGTTGCTTTTCAGATAGAGTGCAATAGGTAAAGCAGTGAAACCTGTAGTTGGATGTATTTTATGGGACCAACTCACACAGCCCAAAGAAACCAGACAAAAAAAAAATTGTGTACTTTTGCAACTTACACTATCTACAGCATTTTCCTACAATGGTCCAAACACTAGTTAAAGATACCATCAAGTTCACTGGACTTCACATTCCTGTGAGGTCAAACCTGGACTACTTCCAAGTTTATATGACATTGTTGCTTTCCTTTCTCTCACCCCCTTATTCTCGTACTAGGCATTCCCTTGTTGAAGGGATTAGAAATACTTGGCTTACTCTGTCAAGTTTAAATACTAGATTTATTGTTAAAATTATTTTAGTCAATATTTCCACAGAAGGAAATAAAAGGGCTTTAACCAGACATCTTAGTTTTCTTCACTATAAATTATAAAACCAGAAATTAAATTAAACAGAAAGCAAAATAAAGCATGACCCTCCCTTACCGCTAAATCATCCATAGAAACCAGTACAAATGGATGTATTTTGGAATGATCCCAAAGTCGAACTGTTGAAGCTAGCCTTAAAACAAGACATGAATTAGCTTGCTGTAGCTAACCCTCAAAGATATGGCCAAAAATTAGATAGACAAGGAGACGCGGAAGGAAGTGAAGTGTCACTGAGAACAAGGGAGTCATGCAATTTCTTACCTATAATTTTGCAAAGCACTGCCTTCTGCATAGAAAACATAAGAGATGTGGCACATAAAATGCTCTACTAGCCTTTTACTGCTTATTTTAAATTCAGAATATGTATTAATGATTATCACGTTCCATTGCATTTCTGAGCATCATTCAATATTTTCAACTTCCATCTTCAAATGATATACAAAAATCCAATGTATAAGAATGTATAAAACAATTAAGAAAAACTCTGAGAATAGCTTCTTCTAGGATATAGTTGTACATGAAATTTATGCAAGCAAGGAGGGTTAGTAACGCTTTACTATCAGACTAGAAATATTGGTTTTAATTAGTCTAAGAATACTTGCAACAGAATTGTATCAAAAAACTAGATCTGAAATACTGTGTAACAATACTCTGGTCTATAGATAAACGCACACACAGAACAGCTCCCTGTCATGGTCTTAATGCTGATGGATAAGATGCTGGCTCTGTTCCAGTCTGGCACACATGGGCGTGCATTACCGCACGTCCTGGAAAACAGGCAGTTGCTTTTGAGAATGGAGGACTAAAGAAAAGACTACCTTCTGTCGCATGCCAGGTAGTAAGTTTAAAATCTAATATAACAAGGAGTTCATAAGGTAGTTTTCATTTTATGTATTAAACGCTTGACAGTGCATACCAAATGTTGGAGGATATCACAAGTGGTTTACCTACATAATTTATTTTCTAGTGCAATACAAAGACAGAAACATGCCCCAGCTCCTTATTGTATGTTAATATTAAATCATTACACACAGCAGCTGTTTTGTGTTCTATGTGGTTTTCAGTTTCTTGCTGACAGGTGTCCAAATCACAGAAACTATCTCCACATGTAGTGGCAGCTGGCTACACTGCCATCTCCAAGATACCAGAAGAAGAAAAAGAGGGAGTTTGTTTACTGGAATGATTAACACAATCATCAGATACCTCTCTGGTTTGAAAACCAAGCAGAATTTAGAACAATGTATTTTTAAGTATTCAGAAAAACAGTCTTTCTAAAATTATAAGCAGGATTTTGGTTTGGTATGGAAAGAAACTTGATAATTGCTTGAAAGATTTGGTCCAAAAGCTGAAATATCATTTGTAGAGATTTCCTTTAATTAGTCAGCTTTCCATAGTACAGCTAAGTTCATATCAGGTATCCTATTGCTGTAAGAATTCAGTATATAGTACATAAACAGATCACGTCATCCCTGCATATCTGATTTCAGATTATTGTGTACTTTTTGAATGTTGTAGACATTTTTCTGATAAGTGAGAAGAGTTAAAAGACAGAGGTTTAATTTACAAGGTAACATTAGGTCAAACAGGTATTGTCATGTTTTTACTTCATTTTACACTAGAAAAACAAATCAACAATATTATTTTCAGCTGCCTATTGGAGCGACAGTCCATCTAATCGTACAAGAACTGCTGATGTGCAGTAAAGGATATAAGGCAATAACACTTGCAACACCCTGTAAGGCAGAGGGGCAGCTGCCAGGGGCTGGTGGAGCCCCACTGCACGCTGCTGTCCTTGCAACCAAATGATCAAATGCCATTGCAGTGATAGCAGGACAGACAGGACAGACCTTGACTGGCTTTATAGAAACATAGCACAATGAAAGAAGAGGGGCTGAACAGCAAACATTGGACTATTTGACTCAATAGCCTTTCCCAAACGCCGAATCTGACCAACATGTCATAATCCAAGCTATTCCGAAGTTCACAATTAGAAAAGAGAAGTTGAAGTCCAAATGGGCTTCATCTCACACTGATGCTCCTCCATTTTCCCTGCTAACTTCCAGGCTTTAAAGGGTTTAGCAAACTATTAGCCATCTTGGTTGCAGTCTCATTCCCTTAAGAAATTCTAAACCTGATATTGCAGAAAGGCATGGATATTTCATCCTCACACCTGCTAACCCTGAAGGGAAATATCTTTTAAACAATCTTCTGGGAATGCTTAAAAAAAAAAAAATCCTTAGAGCACATTCCCCAGAAATTTTAGAAATCTTCAAGAAGCACTGTGCCTTTGAAAAGAAAAGGAAGCAAAAACCCCCAGCAACAATCAAGGCAAGTTAATTCAAAGCATATTTTCAAGTATCAGATGTGCTCAACTGTAGTAACTTTTCCTTCTATCACATAAAGTTACAGTTGAGCAGTGCTAGTGAAATGTACTCCATTTAAAAAAAAAAAAAACCCACATTGGAAAAATATAATTTATTTTTTATTCTAAATGGTTACAAAAGAAAGAATGGATTTTTTTTTAAGCACCAAATCTAATCTTGTTAATAAATGTGTGTATAAGCATTAAAGGATTCTGATTATCTGTAGTGCACTCTGGCTGTAGTTCTCTTTCTGTTTAAAATTAATTTTTAAAACATGCAGTAATTGCAACAACTATAATTCACAAAATATGTTACTTTTTACATAGCAATATATTTAGAAAACATATGTATTATTCTTGGTAAGGTTTTTAATAAAATTTACCTACATTTATAATCAGCAAGGAGGGATCTCCTAAATATGTCAGAAGGCCCAAAATTACTTAAATGGGGCTCAGTTGCATACTATTTATAGGCCATTGCTAGTAAAAGAAGAGAGAAACAAGTCTTTTTTCCCTCAGTGCCTGCTAGGGCAGATGGACAACACACACAAGAAGCTTCTTAGTGACATTAGTTTCCTTCTCTCAATCCAGTTCAACTACAGCTACATCAGGAGTTATTCTCCAATACATTATCAGCAACTTAGTGGAGAAATCAGCATTCCTGGTGCAAAAGCACCCTATGTAGACTGATGAAATCACAGTCCCACAGTGCTTTCTATGTCTGGGCCTTACAAAAAGATAAATTATCTACCTGCATAAGGGAGAATGAAACAAGTTCAGATGGGAATTGTTCCTCAACAGTGTAAGTTGTGTGCTGATAAGCAATCCAAAATGTGATTTTGGATCCATAGGAAACTAAGGAGAGCAGATGCAGAATCCACTGGTCTGGCAATAAATCTTCCCTGACCCCAGAACTGTGGTTTTCTTTATTGAGCTGGCTCCCTTAGAAGTTCACAGCTGCCCCCCAAGCCTGACCTTCAACCTTCTGCCTGACTTGGTACTCCAAGTATTATTAACATTATATCTTTTAGTGCATATCAGCAGTTCTTGGTTGGTTATTTTTGTATTATTTTATTTTCCCCAGAAGTTGATCTTTCCTCTTTCAAGCGTGTACATAGACGTTGAACACACGGGGATGTAAGATACTGTTATAACTATTCAACCATTTATTACTGCATCACTCATGCGTATGTCACAAAAAGAGGCACTGATACTCAGTACGTTTTTTATAGCATCAATCAGACCAAAGGCAGTGAGAATGACCCGCTATATGATTATAGGGACCCCATTCCTATAGGCCACTGAGAGCAAGATGAGAAGATGCAATTCAGAATAGAAGAAATAGTGCCTTTTCCTAATTTGAAGTATGTAGTTATTACTTTCTTATTTTAATTAATAAAAGGATGCCCAGAACAGACTGCTGACTTCCTCTTCCCCCAGAAAAGGAATACAAATGCATAGGAAATGACAGCATACTTCCTGTCCTTCAATGGCCTTTGTGTTGACACAGATACAGAATTTGGGACATACAAGTGAATCTTGCAATTACAAGTCCCAAACAGTCTGGTCAGGTTGCAAAGTCTGTCTGACCATACCCTTTATTGGTTCGTGTTTCAATTGTGAAATTTTTCCAGTAGTGCAACTCTGATTTAACTGACAAAGCTGAAGAGGCTCATAGTGCTACCTAGTGAGGAGACTCCCTTTATACTGTTACAAAGTCATCCTTATGAGTTAATAAAGGCAGTACTCCTAAATATATGTTAAATATCATTAGTAACCATTCAAATTTATTGAAGAGAAGGACACAAGTAAATAATCTTTCTGTTCTTCCTGCTTCTGTTTATTTAAACTGGTAATATAATCTAGTTATGAACGGTAAATATATTCTCCCATTCCGAGCATGACAAATTCTAATTCTGTTTGCAAAATAAAAATTTTCCCTGGGTATTCTAGTATATGCTTTAAAGCATTTTTTTCCATATGAAAACGACTACTTAAATTTCCCCACTTTCCATGAATGCATAATTCAAATCTGTTTACTAAATGTTTTATACTAGTGGGCTGTGCCAGGAGGTAGGAGAGATTTAAGCAACAGTATAAGGAAATTAATCTTTAGACCCAACCTGCCATTTTAAAATATCCCAATATATCTCTATTAGGCCAAAGTCAAAAGTCAACAGAAGTGCAGTCTGCCTAACCTCCTTATTCCTACATTAATCAATCTCATCCTGCTTCATTTTGCTTTTGGAATAGGAAATAAAAGAAATAAGAGAGGAGGAAAAAAATGTTTTTTTTTTAAAAAAAGGAGATGATTACACAAACATACACTTCAAGTGGATAGAACCACTGCAGCTACACTGTTGAAAAATATTCAATAAAATAAGGTACGATAATGCTTTCTTTCTGTAAAAGAACAATCAGTCATCTTAATGAAATAGCCAAATGGAACCTTCAAGCCTAGTGTAGTAAGTCTTCAGTAAATTCCAATTAGTATTGAAGTAATAAGTCTGGAAATTATTTTTCTACCTATAAGTAATGCATATACTTAAAGAAAAAAAAATGCTAATAACTTGGAGGACATTAAGGACCAGGTCATTAGATAGCTAAATTAATTATATAGTATGTAAAAATGATGAATTAACACATAGTTTTCAAGATACATGTCTGCCTGTTTTAAAAAACCCACACATCAGAAAATCAAAACCATAATGTTGCCCTTCAACAGAGTGGTGCCATTTGATGGCCACTTTTAAGCTGGCAGTTCCTTCCAGTGACAAATTGCTGTAAAACATTCTGTGTTTGAGAGCAGAAATCTCATTATTGTAAATGTAAGTCTTCAACACAAGAAAAACAGAAGTCAAGAGCCACATCGAAACAGTGTATGAATAAACCAGTGATCTCAACAGAGATTTAGGAGAGGTGTTTACAAAAATACATTGAGCAAAACAAATGTAGCTAATACTGAATTTTCCCAAGCATTATTCATTAAAGATATTTTAAAATATCAATATTCAAGACCAAATGATGTTTACATTACACTAAGTAAAAGCTGTAGCTTTTTAACAAATACTATCATGAATATACTTTACCACATGCTATGAGGACAGGCTGAGAGATTTGGGGTTGCTCAGCCTGGAGAAGAGAAAGCTCTGGAGAGCCCTGGGGAGGGACTCTTTTTCTGGGAGCCTAGCAATAGGACAAGGGGTAACAGTTTTAAACTGCAAGATGGAAGATTTAGGTATTAGGAAGAAATTCTTTATTCTGAGGGTAGTGAGACATTGGCACAGGTTTCCAGGGAAGTTGTGGATGCCTCATCCCTGTCACAAGGCCAGGTTGAATGGGGCTTTGAGCAACCAGGTCTAGTAGGAGGTGTCCCTGCCCATGGCAGGGGTTTGGAACTCAGTGGTCTTTAAAGCCCCTTCAAACCAAAACCATTCTATGATTCTATGAATTTAGGATCTGATCCCATCTGTATCAAAGTGAAACTGTAAGACAGAGATGCTTATCACTATTTCTTACCTATTGCTTCTCCATTGTCTTACGTGCAACATAAGGGTAGAGAGAAATCTTAGATTTACTGGTACTAAAGACATAAGTCTTATGGACTTCATAAGAATAGAAACTTCATCCCCAGGTCTAGGCACCCAGTCAAATTGAGAGGTTCAAACTCAACACATAACTGATCCTTCTTAACTTACTGTTCTCCAGGATTTTGCACAACACAGCACACTCCCACACAACATACACCGTAAATAATCAAATCACCTCAAAACATTTGATCAGTAAAATAGGTAATAAAGGTTCCCACCCTAGCTTGCTTTCTTCATGCTAGCAAGTAAATCAGACCTAATATGGAGAAAAGGCAGCACAGGAAAATCTGCCCCAAGAAGCGACAAAGAAGAATCTATACATCCTTCCTAAAACACCCCTGTAGCCGGCTTTTCTCCTTTCTATGGACTATGTCACAATAGCAGTTCAATCACAGGCCAGAAGAACAGAGCAGAAATTGTTTGCCTCTTCCCAGCTGCTCTAATAATTTAGTTTTTTAGGCTGCAATAATCTCCCAGGGAAGTGGTAGATTCCCCAACTTTGGACACTTTTATGATTCTGCTGGACAGGGTGCTGGGCCCTCTTGTCTAGACTGTGCTTTTGCCAAGAAAGGTCGGACCACATGATCCTTCAGGTCCTTTCCAGCTTGGTAGTCTATGATTCTGATAGTGTAGAGTGAAAACAACAAGTTGCATTCGTCTGCTTCTACAGACATGCTTAACAATGAAAAAAGAGTGATTTTAATTCTTGCTACTACTCAGTGACTCAGGTTTGTGCCAGATCACTGCTGCATACCTCCAAAGACCTGGTCACTCACATATCGCATTTTTATGCTACTGTGATTTACAGAGTGCAAGGAGGACAATTACATAACTGTTTACTTAAACTGATAACTTCTCAGAAGCCCCACACAATCCTTTTGTTATCATAATCTCTAATGAGCATATGTAGCATGAATACATCATGGCATGAAACTGGATATAGCTGACTTTGCCTGTCTGACTGGTGACTTACTGAGTCCTGCATGTCTGAACTTCTGGGAAACAGCTGCTGGTCCCACACTGAAATTAGAACATTTGAGCTCGTCTGATTTATGTTAATTCCCGTGGGAACAATGACATGAAAAATGAACACCACTTGTAAATAAAGTACCAGTTCCCTCAATGGTAAAAAAAAAAAAAGAAGAAACTTATTTCAGAATGCACTGATCTATTTACCACCTTGCTACACTGAAACGTATATGGTGTAATGGTGTCTTAGAAAATGAAGCCTTTAGTATCCAGCTACTCAAAGGAAGTTATCTGTCCCTATCTTTCCACTAGATGAAGAATTAGTTTGCTGCAGTTATTGAATTGGCTTTAGTTGAAGAAGAAACATTACGATGCCATGGGGCATGAGGGAGGTGATTAAAAATAAAGTTTATGTAAAAAAAAGATTAGGTATAGGAAATATGTCCAAGCAACCCAATTGTCAAGGATTTTATATTGTCCAAAAAGTTAGAAACCATTATAGTTTATCTAGTTCTGATTTCTCAGCCTAACATGTCAAACATTTGAATCTGTTTTTTTTTTAAATACTGGATTCTCATGGGATACTCTACACAACATTATACTATCCATTGATCAAGGCTGGGATTCATGAGACCAAAGCCAAGGCAGCTGGAAATGACTTCTTGAGGATCTCATAGTTTTTCCTGTAGATAGAAAGAATAAACCTTCTGAATATTTAGTGTAGTCACAAAAATTAGTATAAGTAAAGGAATTAATAGTTGTCTCCAATACCAGAATATGACGGGATCATACAGTAGCACAGCTAAGATAATTCTCAGGTACACATAGATAACAATGATTTTACCTTATATTTGATGACTTTTTATAATTTTGGATTTATTACTTCTGAAGTTCTAGCAAAAAAAATCTTATCAATTGTCAGAGTCACTAAGTTTTACCTTACTGGCACAGACAATAAGGTAAAGCATATAATATATTTAAGCATATAATCAACTCTGAAGATCCTGCTGCTTGAGTTACACAAGGTAGCAGAGCACAGATAGGGTTACTTAACAAAAGGATACGCTTTTGGTTGGCTTTTTTTTGGGGTGGGGTATTGTCTTTTGAAGGAACACCTTTTCAAGACATAAGGTCTTTTGCTTGGAAAGGCACAGTAATAGGTGGTGAGGGGAAGGAAGAGACACGGTCAATATGTTTGCAACTAGAGTCATCACAAAGGACAGAGCACTAAAACACTCTTTCTTGATGAATTTTACATGCCAAGCTCAGTTCAGGGTTTAAGAAAAAAACCCAAAGAACAAACAAAAAAACCCCACACCTCTGTCTCCTGCAGGTTTTTGTTGCCAAGATTTCGTTTCATTTGTCAGCTTCATGTGTGAAAATGAACAAAATGAACAGGCAAAACTTACACCAATACACTTAAGAAAATTGCAGATTTTTCCTCAAGGAAAGGACTCCACAAAAAGTTCTTAGATCTTATGTCTAAAATTTGGAAGTAACAGACAACAAATTTCATTGTGGTGTGTAGATGCCAATACGAAAATGGCCACTGAAGCCAAAAAGCAGCCATCAACAGCGGTATCTTCGTACAACATGCTGATATGCTTCAAAGAGCCCCAAAAGAACATATACATGTAAGACTGACTGACTGAATCCCTCCACGTTCTGCAGCTCTTCAGATGAGACTGTTTCAGGCACAGGGTGACCTGAATTTAAATTTTGATATGTTCTTGAATGTTATAATTTGAAAACTTGGTTGATTAATTTGCAACAGTATTGCAAATAGCTCTGAAAAAGGAAGGAGGAAAAGATGACTTTTGCCAAAGTAAGAAAACCTACAAATATCAAAGGACTCAAGCAAGGACAGGGGAGGAAGATACAGCACTTTATACAGATGTTTCATTACTCAATGTGGTAAAGAAGATTAAAGACTTTACTACAGTCTTTGGGGTTTAGAGGTAAATTAGTGTGCAATAGGTCTTACTGAAACTGGGATTTGGACTAAAGCAAAAAATGAAATAGCCATGAAAACTGCTATCAATAGAAGCTATTAATAAGAACTGATAGTGGGATTTCTTTAATATTTTTTTTTTTTTAACAACTGCACTGACTGAGGAGGAGGAGAAACAGAATGTACATGCTGGAAACAAAGCCAAACTGAAAGGAGGAAGAATCTATTGTCCTTTAATACTTTAGTGTCCCAGTTTTTCTCAAAATCATCTAAGTATAACACAACTAGTTGGTTATCTGAAGACGAAAACCTTGGAGATTCAGATGGGGTACAGCATAGCTTTATTTTGAAATACATAATAGTAATTTGTAGCCTTACTTTAACATTTACATGCTTTTCTTCATAATTTCCAGCAAAGGAAAGGAGGGAGAAGAAAATCCATACAAACAACAACAAAAAATCAGCTGTTTCACTAGCCATATTCTACTTTTTCTAATTTCTTTGAAATTACATTCTAAATCCCATTAAGTCAGCTTCCCAGTCTCTAAAGTTTGTATGAAAGGTTTTTGGCTTCAACACTTGGAAAACACTTGGAGGACTATTTCTTAACCCATGGTTATCAGTTGTTCTCATTCTTTTTCTTGGCTGCATCAATTAAAAAAATAAAAATTGCTATCTACAGATAAACTGCATAAATGTCAAAGCACCTCACAGTTGTCACAATGCTGTTTCCAAGCAAAAATGTTTCCCTTTTATCCATGGAGAAATTTCTCAGGAACTCCATGAGATAAAACTCTCCAGAAGCTTCATGTTGAGCTTTTGTTGTTATAACTGACTTTGAGGGAATGCATTTAGTCCATGACTGTCACACGTGGCAGCCTCTCATTGATGAAACATTCAAAACAGCAGCAAAGAGAGATATGTTATACATATATTACATTAATAGTTATCTACTATTTGGTAGGTAGTGTAAAAATTGTCCCTTTGAAAACTGGTCCAAAGTACAGCAATTATTGCAATTATTGCTAGAGCCCTTCATTAAGGAAGCAGGATTCCAAGCTTTTGCTCATCAAAAATGTAGTAGTTGCAAATCTGAGGAGTAAAGCCTGGATTTGTTTTTCTGTGTCCTAACACTTTAATTTCTCAAGAGGCAATGCTCAAGACATCAAGCTTTATGTGAAATAGTCCACAACTTTTTGAACTGTTTCATGATGCACAATAAAATCAATTACTTTGCAGAATTCTTTCACTACTTATTTTTGCATTTCCAGAACTGATGGATGAGGGAAAATGCCATTTTTCAGCAGAGGACAATCAGGTATTAAAATTTCAAAACCATAAAGTTGATAATGTGCTTGTTAAACCCAGAACAGAAATGGGAATATCAAACTCCACCTATTTCATGACCATGACCAATACAAGTATATTCAGTGCAGACAAGTCCTGTTGCCGGATGCACTAGAGCAGAGTCAAAGAGGCCATTTTGCAGTTTTTCTAGCTTTACTTGAATGACTGAACTAGCTAAACAGTGATATGAAAAAAACAAGAGAAAGCAAGTCTTGTGTGTAGCAGATAATGCCATCCTAAGTCATTCATACTCAGAAACTGGTTACAGATTTCTTGACTGTAAATTAACAGAATTGAAGGCACTTTTGGAACAATCAACATGCTGAACCAACCATGGAATTGGAAAGTAAAAAAAAATAAATAAAAACCACAAAAAAAGCCCCACCAATATTCCCCTCACCTTTCCTGAACTTTCTGGCCAAGTTAAATAGATTACCTTAAGTATTCCTCCCTGTGCAACATGTAATGTGACACTCTTAGCTAGGTAATATTACACAGCAACAGTAGAAAGTGCTCCCTTCTCTCTTTTCCCCATTTATAATCTACAGGACATATTTTCTGTAACTTTCTTGAAAAGTAAGTTAATAGTGTACCTTTGTTTTTTTTATTAATTATTGAGGGCAAATTCTAAGATTGAAATACTGATAAAATAATTAAAAATATATATACAAGAGTATTAGCAATTAGACTGTTCAAGCATTTTTTCATTATAAATAGACATTTATGTATGCTTCTGTTGTGCTTGCTTTCAGAGATTATTATTTAAGGTAGTTGAGCATTGAACATTTTTTCCTTCAAAGTGCAGTTAGTTCTCCATTTGTGACATGGAATGTTGCCAGGAACGTGACTGATTTGTTTTTGGGACTATGATTTTTTTAGTACTGAGAAAGTAAATTATTTTTTCAACTTTCAAAAAATTTAATTTCTTCAGGTTAGACAAGACACGTCATGTCTTCACTATACTGCTTTGCTTTAACAGATGACATAATAGCTTTTACACAAGACCCTTTCACGTAAGGGATGTTTGTTTGTTAAGATGAGATAGACTGCCACGGCAGTGGAGCACATGCCTGTATCACATGCTATCCTCCTTTCTCTCCTGTCTGCTTAGAGAATGGTTGTTTCCTCAAGATGTGCCTTTCCCCAGGCCCCTGGGAAACCACACTAGCCAAAGTGCAGCCAAAGTTCAATGTCCCACTTTTCCTTCAGGAAAGGCAGAAAGTCCCTCCTCCTCCTCTTTTCATTTTTTTGTTCCATTTCTTATTTTGTAAATCTATATTAATCTTCATTTCAGAGTTGACTTCCAAAGAAACCACACTTTTTCCTGTATTTTTCACATCTTAGGAGTGTTTATTGTAGGAAAAAGAAGCAGAAATATGCATGTATATAACTACCCCATCAATATTTCCTGACATATCATGCTGTATGTCTATTATAACACATTATATCTGTGTTGTGGTTGTAATACAGTTACTCCCAGGGAAGTGGAATAATTTCTCTTGTTTCTACTGTATCCCCATAAATAAGGCCACTTGGATCCAACTGACAGTAGTCTGGGAATGTACAGGGAGAGGGGAGGATGACTCTGATCTGAAAGACCAACAATGTAATTTTCAAAGAAACCAAATCCTGGTGAAAGAAACTTCAGAGAGGAATATGTTTGGTCCACTCATTGCTCCCTTAGCTTCTCAGAGGCTTAAGTTTTGACCAAAACCAACACAATTCTACTATGGACTAAGAACACTGAACAACATAACTGCAACACATCTAACAACATTCCATGTACTGGCCTATGAGGGAAAGAAAAACAGTATATATGTCCTTAATGTGATTTGTAGGTTTTTTTGGTACAGTGTTATTTTGCCATTCCTCAAAGCCTTCCCCTATCAAATAGACATTAATCTTGTAGCCACTCTATAACAATATCAAATATTGTGCATGTTGCCTTGCTTTCACAGTGATTCTTTTCGGCATGGGTGCCCTCAATAGAGAGAATATGCTTAGGTCCCACCAGGAATAGAACCCATATTTGAACAGAGTCCTAGCTAAAAAACCAAACCAAACCAAAAAAACAAACAAACAAAAACCGCCAAAAAGAAAAAAAAAAGTCCAACTCCCCAAAATCAGAGATAAATACACCAGTGAAGAACCATCATTCAGAAGTCTGTCATATCAGCTGAAGTCCTTCACATTTTTTCCACTGTAATTTGCTAAGGCAAAGCAAAGTTCAGTAGAAGGAAAACAGAATAGCAAATGTTATGTCCTGCCAACCCACATGAAATATTGATAATAACTCATGTGGAAAAGAATTTAATGTTGAAGTTTATCAGCACTTGACACGTGACACATTCTGAATAATTAGGAATTACTGCAGGTGAAAGATAGACCAGACCTTTGTGTCAATAGGAAGGGTCAGTTTCATAGCAGCCTTAATCTGTGTAGACATAGTCACAAAGAAATATGTTATTAATATGAATTTCTTATTAAGAAAAAAAAAAGAAGAAAAAATTCGCATACTCACACACATTAAAAAACACTTAAAAGAAACTCCAGGCTTTTTCTCTAAGTGAGCAGTGAAACTTGATTCACATAAGATACTAAAAAGAATGAATTTTAACAAAATAAGACTAGCAAAATCTCTTAAAATCTCTTCAGCTGAGGAATCAAAGACTATCAAAAGACGACTTACCTTCTCCTGTCTTTACCTAATCTCTTTCCTAACCTAAGGAAAGAGTAGCAAGTCATAGAATAGCTAATAATTTTAGAATGTTAAGTTTTGTGGAAATAGGGTTTGGAGAAAATATGGGTTTAAATCACATTACATGTATATTTCTGAAATTGTTGTGCACAAAATTCAGAATGTTTGGGAAGCTGGAGAAGAGCAAAGGAGGCAAGAGCTTCAGTTTTGTAACTCTGAAGATTAATATTGTCTGAACACATACAAGTTATAAAAAATGAAGATGTTCTTTAGGATGCTAAGTAAAATAAGCAGTTAAACTCTTACACAGATCTCTACAAGAAGTTGTTTAAATAGAACATGGAAACATCTGCCTGTGTATTTTATACTGTGCTTTCAAAAGGAATGTTGAATCTACAAATAGCTTCCTGTCAGAAGCCCCCCCTCCCCCTTTTTTTTTGTTGTCCCACAAGAAATAAGTGTTTTCAATTAAAAGTCATTCTTTTCCATCAGTTCCTGTACAGCACTGACTTCCATCATTATCGGCTCCCTTCTCAATATACTCCTGGAATAGTTAAATCACCAAAATGCATCTGATCACTGTACGGCATTTATAATTTTGGGACAGGAGAGGGAATAAATAAATTCCTGGTGAACTTTTCTAAGAATACAAGCCATTGAACATTGTATAGCTACAACCAAGAAGTAAGGCTGCACCTTTCATTCTAAATACGTTTATTTACAGTGTATCTTCAGTCATCAGCACAAAGGGTTATGGAAAGGGATAATAACTGTCAGGGACAAGATATACGCAGGCCTGGCACAAAGACCTAGCAGAGTGTAAGCCTGTCCCACAGGTCTGGACATAGCTCCTACTTGGAAGGAGATATGTGAAAAGCCATGTGCAGCTGCCTGGCGCTGGCTAACTTAGCCTTGCTTAGGTTGCCTTTGCTGGCCTCCTGTAGCCACTGCGGAGCTGACAGGAGCCACTTGCACAGCCCAGCAACACAGCAAATCGGAGCAAAGGGTTTGTTGACTAAACCCAAACAGCTGCCGTTTCTAAAGCAATTCCCTCCTGCTTTCAGCTCGCTCCAACTCCTGCTGTCCAGCAAAGGGTGGGGATGGCCATGCTACCTATAGATAGGCAACCAGAACTATAAAATATCCACACTCTCATTCTCCAGCCACACACTCAAATCTCCTCAGGCGTTCAAGATCTTCAAACTCAAACCAAAGCCTCCAGAAAGACTGATGGTATCAATGCAGTTGTGCGCAATTCTGAGTGGGATTTCTTTTTTATTTTTTTTTTTCCAGGCAGCCATGGTTATTGCTAAATCAGCACAAGAGCTGTTTGACATAAATACTTGCTGTCTCCCAGGCTGGCTAATCCCCCCTGAGTGAGGAGGCAAGCCTGCTTTGCAGCTCTAGGAAGACAGGGAAGAGGGAGCCTTCTGGCAGCAGATCAAAGAGTTACCCTGTTCACTTGAGACGCACAGAAGGCAGAAGCTGCCTGAGCTTTCATTAAGGCAGCGAACGCTCTTGTTGCACAGCTTAGCCGGCCACTTAGTCGACTATGCTGATTGTATGAGGGTGGCAGAAGCCAGCGCACAGATGTAGGATACTGCACAAAGGCACCTGTAAAATCTGTCCCATCAACCTGAGTAAAAGCATCCAGCCAGAGCTGGTTTCACAAACCAGCCGTTAGCTGACACCCAGTTTGTACAACTCCGTATTTAGCTGGCTACTACTAGAAGAACAAGTCACAGCATTTTGCATTTCTTTTTAAAGCGTGTACAGGGTGTGAGTGCACAGGCCAGGCTGTCAGGAGGTGCTGCAGGGAGGCCTCTAAGGGGACTGGCCAGGGCTGCCCTGAGCCAGACCCAGCTGGTTCCAGTCCCCTCCAGTTGACCCACTGCAGGGCACGGCTGATCACCTCAGCCACGATGGTGGCAATTTGGGTGTCAGAAAGGGCATAATGCAGCCAGGAGAAAAGCAAGAAACAGGAGAGGCAACAAACACTGAGGCCAGTGAAGGAGGAGTGTCTTTGTGGCGCCCAAGCAGAGATTCACTGTGGGCTGCTGTGGAAAGGCCACACTGGTGCAGGGGAAACTGTGAGAGGGAAGAAGACTCACAGAGAAATCACCATGTACTGACTGAACCCTCCCAACAATTCACTCTCTGCTGCTCAGGACAGAGGATAGAGAAGTTGGGAGAGAGGGTAAGGTGTTGAGCCTGTGAAGAAGGGGCAGCATGGAAGGAAGCTGTTTTAGCTTTTGTCTTTGTTTCTCAACATGTGACTGTCTTTCATTAGCAAATACATTTAAATTTATTTTCTCCAAGTCAAGTCTGTTTTGCACGTGACAGTAACTAGAGTAAGCCATCTTCCTGTCTATCTCGACACACAACCTTTCTTGTCCTATTTTCTCCTTGGCCCCCACACAAGGGGGAGTGTGTGAGCAGCTGGGGGGGGCATTTATTTGGCTGTTAGCCAAGGCTATTCTACCACACAAGTGTTATGGCCACACTGCTTTGCAAAAACACGGAGCTTACCCAGGCTTTTCTAATTTGATCTGGGTAAAAAGCAGGATAAGAGAACTCTTTGGGAATGTTTTTAAAAAATGTCTTGGAAATTTAGAACAAAAATATTTTGTGATATTGACATTGCCTGTAGATTGAAAAATGTCAGTGATCTCCATCTCTACCATATGCTAGGAAGTGCAGATTTAGGCTTGCTGTCTCTCTTCTTCATGCATTCACATGCATACTACATGCAAGAGCACACTAGATCAAGGCAAAACTCTTCACTTCAAAACGACAGAGTAGAACAGAACGGCAGGTAGAATAAGAACTCCTGTTTTCTAATAAAGTTTTTAATTGTAGGCATCTTCTTATAAAAAGAATGGAATGAATGTGAATCCATAAGTTCTGCACCAAGAAAAAGGGATACTCTGCATGACACAGTCCACAGTAAGGCATGATAATTTATAATACCATATGTCAAATCATACTTACGATAGAAAGGAAGGCACTGTGGTTTCTAGAATTAAAAAGCCACTCCACAGCACTTTGTTTGCTTGATAGGGACAGAAGACAGCTAGGAAACACAGCCTCCAAATTTCATATATCATACTGTGCATGTACATTCTCTGCTTTGAAAAACCTCCACTGTATTTTTGCATCATGATAAAATAATCTAAGAGCCTTTTGCCCTGCTGTATATCAAGATAAGCTGTGATGAGAAAAACAAACATCAAACAACAGAAAAATCTTATTTCTCTATATTTTCTAGATCTTAATCAAATCCAACAAGATGCTGAAAATTCATATAGGCTTTCTTTGCACATGCAACTGTCACGTGCACTTTTTTCCTTAAATGCACAGCTGTCTAATTGGGCATTAATAATCTAATAAGGTACACAACAGGACCTGAAGAGCAACTTTTTTTTCCACACCCTACAGAGTACAGGTTCTGTATCTCTCTTGGCTTTTCAATTAGATCATAATTATAATGTGCCTCATTTAGACCTACAGGAACCCTGACCCTGTCAACAGAATGGGACCATAACGTGTCTGTCTTAATTAGATCCAATTAGTTCTGGGCCTGGATTTCATTGTGAATCAGCTCTGTTAAAAACTGCTCATCTGTTTGGCAGCTGTGGATATTACTGGGCCTTTTTCATCACACTGCATGGGTGTACTTTGCTCCTCCTGACTCTCCTGAGGACTCTCCATTAAGTATCAATGTAGCATTTTCACTTGGCCCTCAGAATAAGGCAAATTAAGGAAAGTAAAGAGATAAAAGAGGACTCTTAAGTGTTTCAGGGACAATTTCACACTTTATCAGACTGATCAATTACTGCATAATAAGGCTTAAAATTTGTAGCAGCATGTTGCAGTTTGGGCAAAGCAAAGGATTTCTATAAAAAACCCCACAGATATGTTGAAATTAAAGACACATGACAATGCAAAATCATACATTATCTATGAGTGGTATCAAATAAGTGGTGTGGTGTTTTGATTGACTGTTGTTGTTTGAAGGGCTGTTGGGTTTTTTGTGTTTTCTGGTTTTAACATCAAAGGTGGTAAAAGTTTTCAGCGTTACAGTTCTGGGGGTATTTCTTCACTGCAGTATTTTGAATGTATTTTATTAATTTCACAACACCTTTACCAGTTGTTTAATTGTTTAATTTAATTTAATCTTGAGGTTTTGCAACACACATTTGATAAAAATAAAAGAAATCACATCCATTCTAATACTCTTTCCCTCTTCTAAATGCTAATAACTTGTCTTCTGTATCATGTTTTTGGGTTGATTTTAGAAGACCGATATGATTTTTTCCTCATATTAAGATAACTATTATAAGAAACATTCCCTAAGAATTAGTTATCACTCCATACTAAAAGAGCTGTTCCCATAGTTAACTTTCATAACTATGTGTATCACTTAAAAAAAAAAAAAAAAACCTGAAAAAAATCCCCCAAAACAAAACCTCCTCATAATCTCTCTCCCACTCCCCCCCCAACGTCACTAAAACTATGTTGATAGAATTTTTTCCATATCCAAATTCTACTACTTGTTTCAGTACAAATATCCCTTTCTTAAATCCCCCAGTGATTCTTATGTACTGGTTATAATTGCAGTGGAAAAGCTGAAACATACTCAGCATTATAAATACAGACTTAAAAGCTGTTATTGTATACAACATGCCTAGAAATATATTGACTAGAAAAGGCATTTCCAAAAGCTTCTACTATTCTCAAAAGCACAGAATTTGATTTAAAACAAAGGGACATCTCAGGCCCCTTACAGAAGGTTGTCTCTACAGATCTATAATTTCTACACCTCACCCTCTGCACGTCTCTGGTTTTTAGCGAATTAAGAGAGAAGTCCTACTTGCTAACAGATTATTTTTAAATGTATTCTATTCTCACAGCAATAGTAACTTGCATCAGTTAATTTAATATGAATTCCCAAGGATCACAAAAGTTAGGAATATCTATGTAGGAAAAAGAATTTAAATAAAGCAAAAAACCAACCTTAGTTCAAAACCATAACTCTAAACCTACTGTTGTTCCTTCCTGCCTCTCAAGTCTAAATAGAAGCTACCTGAAAATCACATTATATGGAAACCCCTAAAGAAACCCCAGAGTCTCAACACTTTGTTATCATTAAAGAACAGAAAATTAAAGGCAAAACACTTCTAGTAGAAGAAATAACTATGTCTTTCGAAGTTTCAGGTGTCATAGTAGATGTTACCACAGGTATATTCAAATATATTTTCTTAGCTATCTTTTAGCATTAATTAATAATAATGAAAAAATCCATCTATTGCATATTCCTTTTCTGAAATTTCATCTTAGAATTCTTTTCTGTAAGCACTTTTACTGTCCACTGAAAAAAGTTTTGTTATTTTAGGAGTCTCAGTAGAGTAGAGGAAGGATATCTCTTCAATCTTCCATCTCCACTTCTTCGATCTACTAGCTGTGCTCCTTTAAATACAGCTGAGGATACCATTGACAATCTCTGCTGCCTGGGCAGGCTGCTGGCTCATGCTCAGTTTGCTCTCACCAGGAAGCACCTCCTTTTCTGCAGAGCTGCTCCCCAGCTTGCTATGTTGCCAGGGGGGGTTTCTTCTTAAGTGCAAGACTTTGTATTTGTCCTTGCTGATCTTCCTAATATTCCTGCTGATCCATTCCTTCAGCCTAAATTCATTCAATCACTATTTTACTCATCTAGTTGTCCATCCACTCAGACTGCAGTAGCTTAACTCAGACACAGGAACATTGTGGGAGACGTTGGGGAAAGCTTTGCTAAAGCTGAAGTGACATACACAGCTTTTTCCTCACTTGCAAATCCAGCTATTTTATTACAGAAGATAAGGTTGGTCAGACACGATTTACCCTTACTAACACCATTAGTTCCCAGCCACTACCTTCCACAGGCCCAAAAATTCTACTCAGCAATTTCCTCAGAGATTGAAGTGAGGTCTGTCATTTCCCAGATTGTCCTTTTGGCCATTTCTAGAGGTGAGGGGTGTGTGACCGCTGCTGTTGATATATTCTTCACGTCTCCCTATTGATATTGCAGATGCCCACATGGAAGAGAAGCAGGAGAAACTGTCCAAGGGCCAGCTGAGCCTTGGCACCCTCCACAACATCCCTGTTATGAGCCAGCAGCAAGCCTTCCTGGACAACAGGTCAAGTCAGCAAAGGGGCCCTCTAACCTCTTTGGCAGGGAGCCTCCCACTGCTGGTGGGCATGAGGTTCAGACTTAGCACCTAGGTTATCTTACCGCAATGGAATCGAGGTCAGGCATATCTCACCTAAAACTACAGTTTCATTTTTATTTTCTTTTTTTCATATGCTGTAATTGGGGAGCATCATTCTTGAAATACCACATAAATGTAACACTCGCGTGAAAACTTTAACAATGGATGAATGTACTTCTGCTTAGTTTCCTCTGCCACCAGTAGTGCATACTCTGCCAGGATTTCAAACTACACTATCCCTTAAGTATGCCAAATTTATCTTCAACTTATTGTTACACAAACACATCCATTATTTTCAGTGGAATCTATACATCTATAAGAATAAACACAACTGCAAGGATTTTCTGGGCAGAGACCTTGTTTTCCGGTAAGTCTGCAAAGGACCATGCAAACTGCAGGGGTTGTACACATGCTAAACAGTAATTACAGTTTGGCCACTGACCCGAGTGAGTTGCAAGTGCTAATTTAGGGAAAATTTTAATCTCATTTGCATTAAAGTGATCATCATTAAACCCTCTACAAATTCTTTTGCAAGTAATTACACAAACACAATATTTGTTAGGTATTACACACAAAGAATGCCACACTAATCTTTGCAGCTTTATCCTAGTGAATAAACATGAAAACATGAATCATCTGTGCAGATTTCTGCCTGATCTCTGCTCTCTATTAAGCGTGTCATAATATTTGCAGAAAAAGAACATTTATCATAAAATTCTGTATATGCAACTTACTATAAATTAAAACAAATATATTTTGAAGAATGATATCACCAATTTTGCAAAACATTGCTGTAAACGTTAAAAGTTAAGTAACTCACTATATTAAGATACCTCAATACATGAGGTTTCATAAAAGGAGGAAGAAAAAAAATCAATTTTCTCCAAGTTTTTATGCAACACTTATTGCAATTAATCATAGGAAAAATACTCTCATGGAAAGATTAATGTATTTTTAATAAGAACCAGTGTAAAAAAAAATGAGCATTACAAATCACTAGGAATAATTTTATTGAATTTATACTGGCTAACAAAATACAGTGCTAGTTTATATTCAAGTAATTAAAAAATAAAAAAAACCAAAACAAAACACAACCAAAACCCAAAACAAAACAGAACTCATGCTGGACTTTCTTAGTTGATATATTTACATTCTTTTTGGTCATGTTGAAATTTCCATAGCACTGTTTCAGATGCATTCCTATTTTCAGTGCACCAGCTGACAATGCAATACCCAAGCATTTCATGCTCTAATAGTAGTCAGAGCTCAACTCCCAGAAGTTAGCATATTGCTGGTCTTCAATTGGTACTAAAAAATCCATATATTCCACACACCGAAGATAGATTTCTACAGGTAAATGATTGCTTCAGTTAGAAGAATCGCTTGTTCAGAAGCACACAGAAAACTGAAATCCTACCTTGTAAGGATTTCCCTAACTTGTCTAATTTTGCTTTTCTTTTAAAGTATTCCGTCTCCTGAGAGGAACCAGTAACTTTTCCCTCCATTTCCTAAACCTTTTTTTAATGCTGTGTCCTACTAGGAGCGTACAAGCTTATTAGGACAAGTATAGCAGTGTGGAAATACTTGTTCTGTGGTATTGACAAAAACATACTAGTTTCTGTCATCTTGACCCAGAAAGGCTGGCTATAGCCAAAAACAGATACATCGATAAATATAGCAAGAACACTAATTTTTATTTTTTTTTATTTTTTTTTTTTTTTGAGAAAGGCCTTTAAAATTGTCTTTGAAGGCAGCATCCTGGGCACACTGAAACCAAAGCAAGGAATTAATTTGAAACTATGAAATTGCTCTGGTTAAAAGAGCTTGTGAGACTTGCTGAGGACATAATCCATTTATAATGCTGTGTGGCTTCCAGTGATGAGCGCCCGGTCCCTCATCACCTATTCCTACAGTAGCTGCTCTACAGGCTTGGCAGTGATTTGGGGGGAAGGGCTGGGGTGGGTCAGTGTCAGAAGCTAGGCTAGCAGCAAAGAATAATTTAGTCCTGCAGACTCCACTATCATTTTTAGCACTGTAATGAACACTCCATTTGCATAAAGGCTTTACTTGATGGACCAAAATATTAATTATAAAAAGTGTTTTCCCTCAGCAAGTGTTACAAATATCTGGAATTGCAGGAGTCAGGGGAAGAAATACAGGAATCAAATATTCAGATTTTTTTTTCCTTTTGTTCCCTTAAAGGTAAGTAAAGGCCACAGGACTTAAGTCAATAAGTTATTAAAATTGCCTAGGAACTACTGAAGCAAGAAAACACCTCAGTGGTAAAATAAATTAAAACAGTGTTATCAATTTCTCCCCACCGTTAGCTTAGAATATTCCAAAAATTACCAATAGCAAACTGTATGCCTCTTTCCCTTATTACTGTCATTATCTCTTCCATTCCTCCAGCATTCCCTCTCCCTTTCTTCCCTGCCCACACAAAACCACAAATGCAAAACTAAACAAGCCAACTCCAGCCAAAAGTCCAGCAACTACACCAAATATATTAGCTAAACCCAAATATACTTGTAAATGAAAATGTGGTTTTTATTTGGTTAGTTTTGTGGTTGTTGAGATGTGTTTTAATCCATAGCATTCTAGAAGAAATAAATTCAGGTGTGTTTTTAAAACTTATTAAGTTGTTAGATTTATGTATTATCACTCTCAATATTATCCCCCCAAAAAGATGTAAAGCTTCTATGTAAATATGTAACCAAAATAAAAGTGATCTATCATTAGGGAAATTAAAATTTTCCTTAAAATATTAAGACTTCTGGAAATAATGAGGAAGAGAGTTCTGACAGTCAGATAGATTAATAGCATGATAATAAATTAAACATAAACCACCAATCGCAGCTGCCTGTGATCTAATGGTCACTAAGGGACGTTGCAGAGCTTTAACATCTGGTGCAAAGAGGGCAAAATTACCACTACACTGGCCTTTCACCTTCTAAAGACACTGGAATTGCATATGGCACAGTTGCACGTGTACCAGATGCTCACTTAAAATGTGCATCAACCCCTTCCCAGTAAACCCAAACAGTTTAAGTGATTTTAGTCCAAGTTAAATCACAATGACCTTAAAAGAAAATGAGAACAGAATACTACTTTTTCCATATAAGATTTCCTGCTTGGGAGACCTATACTTAGATAAGAGTGATACTTGTTTCACTCCAGGTCAAATGAGAAGGCTGGGCTTTAAGTCCTGGGAAAAAGCTTTGGAAAGCATTGTATAACAGTTGTCTCTCTTTAGCACGTTTTCAGTATATCCCCTTTCAAATGAAAATGGCTATGCTTGAAAGCACAAAGTTGCAATTTAGAAAACCAGTGCCATAGCATACACAAATAATGACCACCAAACCAATAAAAATGTAAATCCAAATTTAATGGGAGAGTAAATACACAGGGAAATTAACATTAGATCAACAATTTTATCTTGGAGACAATATAATTTGTTTCATTCTTTCTTAATATTTGGGAAAAGAAGTGTGTCTAAAACTGACTGACTATACTATACTATACTATACTATATACAATTGTGCCCAGAGATACTGCAGGATTTAATCCTTATTTAAAGGTTTATTTCTAGTGACTACCAAAGGTTTTGTTTAATTATACCTTGTATCAACATGACAGTATTACATCAGACTGGAAGTACTTTCTTTGAATAAGTCTGACCTTCATCAATAAACAAGGGAATAGCTGATTTGTGATTTGGCCCACATCCATCCACCCTGCCCCTTAAAACAGTCCATTTTTTTGCATATCTTACTATGCAAGCTGTCGTTTACTATTTAACCAACTACTAAGTGCATTTGTAACTATTAATAGCAATAACTTCTTCCTCTCAGGAAGTAGAAATTAGTTAGTCAAAGTAGCAAAATCTTAAACATTCCTTCCTGAGGTGGAACAACAGATTCCATCCCTGCGGGCCCCATGACTGCTCTGTATTACATGGCAACACAGCTTCACTTCAAACGTGTCTGGAGTGGTGTGACTCTTGAGAGCTTTATACATAAAATGGGCGAATTCTGGAAACATTCATGGTCAGGTTGAATGGGACTCTGAGCAACCCGATGTAGTTGAAAATGTCCCTGATCATTGCAGGAGTATTGGACTAGGTGATCTTTAAAGGTCCATCCCAGCGCAAATGACTCCACGATTCCAGGGAAAAGGAAGTTTAAGGCTACATAAATCTTTTCAGGAAGTTTAATTGTTGTCTCCTTGTTATGATTTTTTTCTCATCATTTACTGAAGTATTTGTACAGTGCCTTACATAATGAAAATACATTGTGCCTAGGTAACCATTTGCAATACCAAGTGATACAAAAAAAACCTAAAAATTTTCTGTTGTATGAAGAAAAGCAGAAAAGCATAAGAATGTTTGTGTCCACTCATCAAGTCAGTGACTGACAGCTGGCACTAAGACAGGTATTTTGTTCATTAGGTCAAACACCACAAACTTGATCTTGCAAGGTTGCGGCATCACCAGAACTTAGGTGACTTTTCTTCAAAAGGAAAGATGGAGAGCCTTATTTTGACAACCCCTTCTTTCGGGACGATGAGAGTGAAAGAGAGAAAGAAATATGTGTTTGGATGGAAAAAAAAAGAGCCTAGAAAACTGTAATTGTTAAATTTAAGGGAAATTTTAAGAGACAGAGCCCTTTTCTAGTATACATTTCCATCATGACCAAATCATAAGTAGGAAGCATTAAAAAAGTCAAAATCCCTGACATAACTTCAAAATGTTCTTCCTCAAAAGGCCTATCATAAAAAGTCAGCCTCTTTGACTCCATAACTGTGACCTGAAACCAATTTTTGTTATACGTATAAATATGTATTGTAGTTAAGCTTCAATGCAGCATATGTAATCCTTCATAGTCCAGTACAGTACTACTTCTGCGTCACCATCAAAATTAAATATAGGGGTACTATTACCCCATACTGCTCAGTTAACTCAGATGTTTATCACTGTAGTATCACCCTTCCATTGTTGCTACTGTAGGGTGCTTTCTCTTCCTAAATGTAGCCTTCAAGAAGAAAAAAATTACAAACCAGGAGTGTCTACTCTAATACAAGTCTTAAAAGTATAACTGTGTCTTTCTGCTTGAATTCCAATTTACTCAAAGACTTTTTCCTCTATTTGTTCCTTTCAGTTTTCAACACTGTCTCACTTTTTCAGATTTCACAGATACTTGCACACGCCTTATGGACTGGGTACATTTCAAACCTAAATCAAGAAGGGCTTTGAGAAGAATGGGAAAAGCTCCCCCACGCCAAACCTCCAAGCTCAACTAATACTAAGGCATCAACTATTTCCACAAAATGAAAGATGGAGACTCTGCTAGTTACAAAACCTAGGTGATCATTAATCAGACCGTGATTTTACAATTATTATATTGCATTATCCTCTGAGATATCCCAGCACTGTTTAAAGTATGTGTTGCATTTAATATCTTAAAATTTGCATGCCCAAAAAAACAAGTATCATACAAATTAAGATAAAAATTTACATAATGCATTTGTCAAACTGTAAGGCGCTGTTAAACTGATTCCCAAGTCAACTCCCCGTTTTTCAAGATCACCCAATTTGAGGGCCACAATACTAGTTGGGTTTCTACAGCAAGAACACATTCTGACCTGAACTGCAAAATAAAAAAATTTTGAACTGACAATAGGAGGGGAAGGACCTATCGCAGCAATTAAAAAATCATCACATTTTTACCATCTCTTGATGAGTTTTATTATACTTTTTTTTTTTTTTTTTTTTACAGTTTCTTGTGGAATCATATTACTAATGGAATGTTTTGCATATGAGCTAAACTCATGAGACAACATCTGGATATTAAATTCCATCTAATAGCATTTGCAGAAACAGGCTGTTGCGATTAATATCTCTCTCTCTCTCAAAGTGTGAATGTCTCCATATTATTTGTTTTACTAATGTGTCTCCATATAAAAATGCCTGGGTAAACAGCATCCACGTATCAGTTGAAGGGTATACAAGGACCTCTCTAGTTTTCATCTTACATATATATATTTGTGTTATATTAGAAAAGAGATCTATAGAAAATTTAGCATACTATAATGCAGTAAGATGAATCTCAGTACAGCACCAAACTCAAGAAAGGTGACAAACATTAGTGAAGTTCTAATATCAAGCTCTTGCCATAGCCGTTGACTTCCATGTGCCTCACCAACTCTGCAGAGATTCAGGAAATTTGAACACTTCTGGACTGCATCTTCCAAACAACGTTTGGGTCTTGGTTTTTCATTTGTTTTTTTGTTTGGTTGGTTGAGTTTGGGTGGGTTTGGTTTTGTTTTGGGGTTTTTTTGTGTGTTTTTGTTTTGTTTGGTGGGGGTTCTTTTTGTGTGTTTTTTAATTGAGCTTCAGTCTGCGTACACAGGAGCTTTCAAGATGAAATCACAGATATTTCAGAGAAGTAAATCAGGAAGTGATCAGTGCAATAGAATCGAGGGAACAACTTCCTTTGTTATTCAGGAAACAAGTGTAAACATTCTCCCATTATGAAGGGTGTGCGTGTGTATTTGGGGAGAGAACAAATATTTTCCTTATGGTTGTGGACAGCAGTCCTACTTTTGACTGTTAAAAATCTGTCTCTCCATGTCACCCCCACCTCTTTCTTTTTCTTTCTCCTTCTTAATTTGTCAATTTGTTAGACAGAAATTCAGCTAGCATCACATTAAAAAACACTCAAAAAGAAAACCCAATCAAGGAGCAACAACCTATCCATGACTGGTTTCTGTGGCTTTTTATAAGAGATGAACACTTTGTCTTACTGCCCTAGGAAGAAGACCAACCATCTTCAGCAGCAGATACAAACCCCCAAAGTATGCCACTCTCCGCTCTACGTAAGACGTCATAGGTTCTGTGTATCATCACTCTGTCACAGACTCCCACTGGGGTAGGAGTTCACAGGACCCACCACACTGGCAGCTCTGACGGCTGATTGTTAATGGAGAGCGACATCATTAGTGCTGTCAAATGTGCAGGAGCTAAGCCCCTCAGTCCAGTGCTGTTACCAGTTGAGAACTTTAGGACTTCAAGGATTTCTCTCCATGTATAACCCAGAAGTGTCTCTAAATTCATCTGCAGTCTATAAAAGCAGTTTTATCTTTTGAATTGCTAAAAGCCCTTATGTTTATTAAAAGGAAGAATATGCTAGAAAATGTTGGCAATGAAGAAACATATCTGTAGTGAAAAAACCCTAAGTTTTGAAATTTCAGTAGGCACGGATAACCTTCCTGGATTCTTGCCTCTGGGAATTAAGATAAAGATAAGGTGATGGAAACAGTCTGGTGTGTGATATTGGATACACATTAAACTTTGGGTTTGATTTATGGTTTTGTTTGATGGGTTTTTTTTTTTTGTTTTGTGGTTTTTTGGCTTTTGTTGGGTTTTTGTAGTTCTTGTTTGGGTTTTGGGTTGGTTTGGTTTTTTTTTTTTTTTTTTTTTTTTTTTTTTNTTTTTTTTTTTTTTAATGACATGGAGAAAAGCTGCATTAGCTTAATATGTAGCAAAGATTAATACTCAAACAGAGTTAGACTGGAAGCACGCACAAAGTGACTAGAGTGTGAAAACCAGAAATAATGTCATTTCAGGTTTGACAGCAGCTTCCTGCTTTACAGGCCTCAAAGATAGTTTATTTTGATGCTACTCTTGGAACATATTTAATTGACTAACCAGCACCTTTTCAGCCATATTCTAAAGAGAAGAGGTGATGGAAACCACCGCAAAACTGAACACAAACCCACAGCGCGTTATAAAATCATTTCTACCAGTCATCTGACTACAGAGAGATAATACTGAAATATGGAGAGCTTAAGAATATAGTATGTATAGATTGTATGTACGCTCTCATATTTTGAAAATCACATTGTAGCTGTTATCCCTTCAACCTTTTCTTTTTATCACCACTTATATTGTCACTGGGAATCCAAATCTTTACTACACTCAGTATACCACACCTAAAAAGAGAAAGATAACATTTGTCAAAGCTTGGGGGAAAAAAAAAATCATTAAAAACAAAAAATGGTGCTGTGAGATGTATATAATAACATGGATGAGAATTTTAGTTGCGTGCGTGAGCAGCAACTATTGTACTTAGGTATGAACAGGTGTTCACAAGAGTGAGCTACTGTGGCTTAATGAGTTGTTGCTTGTTAGCTGAACAATAATATCTGAGCATACAAAAGCTCCCAGCTTGTTCCTAGTCCAGGGTCTGGTATTTTCACCATTAAACATGCACCAGCAGGCCTGCACTCAATCTGGCACAAGCCTCCCTCCTGACCTCTCATATATCAGAGCTATGACATTAATGTGCAAACATCATGTTAGAGCTTGTGTGTTTAGATGGGCACACTTAAGTACAGATGTTTGATCTTTAAGGTACCCAACTGATTTCTGCAAGAAAAAACAAAACAAAAACATGTCAGAAGTGTCTCAACAGCAGTTGCCATTTACCACAAGCAGGTCAATCTGCCCTGAATGCAAAGTACTAATACATTTCTCTCTCCATTGGCCTCCTCAAAATAAAGAAAATTTGTGTACCCCAGCAACAGGTTGCATTAGAAAGAGGCAGTAATTCCAAAGTTCTTCCTATTCAACTACACAAATCAGTTTTTATAATTTCAATAAATTTTAACAAAAAAAGCACCACACTATTTCAGAAGGCCAGGCGCTATATAATGCTAGACACCTGCTATAGTTTTACTAAGCACTTTCCAATAATTGATTAAAGTAATTACTACTGATGCATTAGCTATTATACCAATAAAAAAAAACCACTCAGGTATTAAGAGATACAGACAGTTAAAATATTTTAAACTGACAAACAATGCATTTTGGCTGATATTTGCTTGCACTGGAGTAACATCGGCCGACATTTCAAAACTAAAAACATTTCACATGGAGAAGCAGGGGCTTATTTATTTTTTTATTTTTATATCAATAAATAAAAAGTGATAGCATATCTTTTCACCCTTACTTGTCCTCAGATTAACTGCTGGGAGTTCAGTTGCAAACACTGCACACAAATTTGGCAACTTCTAGCACAGATTAAGACATGTCTTTGAAGAAGTAAACGAGCATTGAGAAAATTCACTTGTACATTCCTTTTGCATACAGTAATGTCATCAGTAATACATGTATAGTGACTTTTTGGTTTCTATTTTACACGGTATGAATAACCAGTTCTTGAAATTTTATTGCAGCCACAGTATTTTAGAATAGGAACTTGTCATAGCTTCATTGTCAATTACAATTTTTTTTTTTTTCCCCCCCTTTTGGGGTGGGGTGGGAATGTCAACAGCAGACAATATAATCATTTCACTAAAGTGAAGTGAGATTAAGGTTTTCATTACTAAGAATGGCAATCAAATCTTTGTCAGATAGGACTAACATCAATCCAGGCTGTGTGAAAAACTACATCTAGAGCTGGTGTATGAAAAGAAGCTATACAGAAGGAAGGAGAAAGGAAGAAGGAAGGGAGATACAGGGGCCTGGGATTTGTGCGTCAGGAAGGTGGCTGATCATGGCTGCCTGGCACTTGGAGGGAAGTGCTGGGGGCTGCAGGCATTTCAGAAGCAGGCAGTTAGCTCAGCAAGTCAAGGCCAAGGACTGAGATAAATCAACTAAAACAAACTCAGTGAGCAAGTGAGCATGAAGAAAACCAGAGTTGTGCAAGATGCTTGGATTTTGCATTACAACACAATCTTTTTTACAAAGTTTTCTTCTTGCCTTTCCATTTCACCACTTTCTACTCCTCTTCACAGGCATTCAGCTGCTTCTGTCACAGATTCTTCCCAGGTTTCAGCCAGTTTCTCCCATTCCCATCCCCTTCCCCATCTGTCCCCCAATTAAAACATCATGAAAACTTGACTTAGACCTAGCCCTCTTAAAGAAAAATTAGCACCAACCCCCATGCCTTCTCAGAGGTAGAGCTACCTGGAGGTCTGTGCCTTCTGGCCATGCAGCTGGGCTCGGGCAGCACAGACACACTCTGTCCAGTACCTTGGCACAGGCTAAGCTCCATTTGGGCAAGGAAGTGCTAGAAGCTGTCTTTTATTGCAGAACTGACAGGGTAGGAAGTTATTTACCTCCTTGACACACAGAGAAGGGAAATGCCAGCACACATCAGGAGTAAATACGTGGATTTGAAATGCAAATCTGTTCACCATACATGCTGTTGAGACTGTAACTCGACAACACTCCTTTCTTGACATAAACAAAAAACAAGTTATACTGGATCCTAGGCTTGGCCTTCATAGTTTATCTTGCCTGAAAACAACCACATTGTTTCATTTGAGCTCCAAACTTCATATAGTTCATCATTCATTAGCACTTAACTTCATCTAACATGCTGTTGAGAATAGATTTTCTTAAAGGTGTTTTCAGCGAAATTTCTTTTCAACCCAGGATATAAATTTATTGTCAATTATTCACATGTTAGTCATTAAATTTTGCATTCTTAAATCTCTTAATTCGTAGACAATTGTGAAAAGTTTGAGGTAAACTAGGAATCTGAAAGCTTCATCATGTTTTGCCTATGGATAGAAGCCTGGAGAAATTACTGCTAGCACACAGATTATATGATATATTTAAAGCATCAATAAATAATGCTTTAAAGTCTTTTAACTAGCATTTGGAATTCTTAATATTACTGACTTCCTGATGCCTCCTTCAAACTTTGCTTTGTAAAAAAAAAAAAGTCCTATTTCTTCCAGTCTAAACTCTGCTTACTAGCATCAGGACAAACATTTGGCCATTAAGTTGTAAAACATTGAAAATGCTTTATATGAGTGAATTACCCTTCAAGAAACCACCATACCTCAATCATTACTAAACTTTGAAGGAGTTACTATGCTTTAAACAGAAACAGACGTCATCAGTCTTGCATCTGCTTGTATAAATGGGATTGGTTTATGATCAGCAGTAATTTTATTCACGGAGGTTACTTCCCAATAGACAAATTAATTTACAAGGAAAATTATATTCTATTCACCACTCTTCTTCCACTATTGAATTAAAGAGATTCCATCTCTATCTGCTGAAGTACTTCCAAAACAACAACAAAAAATAATCAATATTAACATCCAAACCCCAAATTTTCATTTTCCTAATGTCCTGACCCTGTACTGAGGCTGATTTAGTGTAAACTAAATATGTAAGTGCTAATTATAATGAGTCTTCAACTTATTGAAGATAAACAAGTCATCTTAAAAAATTAGGAATGAAATAATTTGACTATTCTCACATGCATCTCACATCTGTTTCATGGGAAACAAAACCATAGATGTGCGCTATGGGTAGTATTTCCACTGTCAGTGACAGTATAACCGAAACAACAGTACACAATTATTTAGGGCTTTCTTTAAGCCCCTAGAGTGAAGTTATTTAAAAATTATTTTTCCTCAGTGCATCATCTGGATGTTTTACTCATAAAAGGAAAAAGAAAACAAAAGGAATTTGTTTACGTACGCTGTTTGTTCCTGTAACAGCACTTACATTTTTTCCAAATGCATGATTCTGGATGTTCTTACTGTAGTATTTCTAATGCTGTTTTAGACTGGATGATATTTCTTTTTTATTGTCTTTTTTTTTTTATTTAAGAGTCGATGTACTTTTTAAAAAAATATTCTGTTCCTCCACAAAAAAACCCAAACCAAAACAGAAGAAAACTTATGTAATGAAGAATTTGTTTTTATTCAAAATATGGTTTTGCCTTCAAAAATTACATCTGATAAGAATCAAATAATCACTTAGCATTTTAAAAGAATTTTTTCTATTTTTCCTTTAGCACACATGCACAGAAATTGCAAATGTATGCATTAGGAACTGCACAGGCAAATATGTACTAGGATCTACAGAAAGGGAAACAAATGCTTTGAGGAATAGGTCTGTAGAAGATGAGAGCTCCCAGTGTCTGGCTGTACAAACCTTCTCAACTTGGAGATTCCTGTCTTACTGAGGGAAGTAGAAAGGCCATGATCTCCTCTGAAGCTACAGATAATTGTTTAGAAAGAGGCAGAGTTACATCTTACATATCTTTCTTCCTGACAAAGATCAGCTGTGGCCAACTAACATGTTAATCAGTTAACACTCTCAAAACAGCCAGAGAAATAAAACAATGTCCTATTTTGTTTCTTACTGGGGACTCATTCTTGGAATGCTCCAAAGGTCTCTTCTGAGCTTTGGTCTCAGTTGCAGCCCCAAAAATCATTCCCCTCCTCAAAAGCCTTTTCTAGTGACATTGGAAACATTTCCTCACAGGACAGTATGATTTTTCTGCTGATCAACTGCAGAAATGTAGGCTAAATGAAGTTTTTTTTGCATAATGCCTTACCTCTAACAGATCTTCACATCAAGCCATGAGCTGGGCTCTGTGCTACCAGTAGTTTCTTAAGCCAAGTTACAGCCCGCTTGCTGCAGACACATTACATATCATTTGGCAACAGCCTGTAACTAAGAAGTTTTCCGGATCCTTCCCTGCAAAGCAAGACATTTTAATGACCTGATATCTCATCATCTCCAGAGAGGAATATGAGAAGCTGTCTTAAGCTATCTCTTCTTGGCTATAAGCCTATTTTTTTATGCTTGAAAACTTGGCTCAGGTACGTACAGTGCAGCATTGCTTGAACTTTCTGCTTAGTTCCTTTAAGAGATTTCTATTAAAAGAAATTAATAAATGAAGAAACACAATGTGTGATAAACTTACACAAGTAATAAAAAAAAATAAAAATCCCTTTGTACACACCCTCACAGAAGCAGCACTTATGTGAGTATTACTTGCAAATAACTTCAAATTGAGAGACTCCCCCCTGTAAGGGCTAACTGATTATGTCAATGAGCTATTAATCGTACATGTGATAGATACATACCAGAATCAGCTGTTTTGTTTAAAATTAGTAGGTGCAGCCAACTTGCTTAAAATACCATGAATGTATTTCTAACAGAAAACACAAGAGTAGTCTTAGTTTTAAGCTCTTCCCTCATCTGGACTCAGTTGTAGTAAGCAATCATTAACAAAATGTGTTGCAGAACACATTGCTTTCCGTAGTTGCTAGAGTCCCTTTATTTTCCAAGGAGAAGAAAAGAGAACTTTCATAATGGGTACAAACAGCATTGTTTATAAAGCAGAAAGCCAGGCACTTGGCATGGAGCTGTTCAGTAAATATCATTAAACCCAGAGGCTTATACCAAAGACCTCTCAACTGTAAGTGCAGGAAACAATCAGTTAAAGCAAAAAATCCTGGAGAATTCTGACAAGGTACAGACAAAAAATTGTGTTTCATTCATTGTACATGTTTTGAGATGAAACCTGTGAAAAAAGCCTAATTCACTTGAGATTCAAGCTGAAAGGTGTTTGTTTTTTTTTTTTTTTTTTTTTTTTTTTTTTTTTTTTTTTGTGGACGTGAATCAAGAGTTCCTTGCAAAAGCTTGCGAAGATGGTCTCCTAGGTTCCCTCCACAATCAGAGGAGAGAAACAACCCTAATTGTCTCCCACAGTGCTTCTCTCCAGCTGCTTTGAAAAAGATGAATCCTGCCCTTAGTGCCCATTAAGCAAAAGCACTTACTTCCTCAAGTGGAATGACCTCCTGAACCACCAAGCAACACAGCCTCCTGTTGTGAGCTGCGGGACCTACACTACTGCGGGTCATAAAGAACATACCAAACTCCTAACTTTACTCCAGAAACAAAAGCAAGCCTGGAGTTAGCGATTAAAGCCAAGGGTGACGAATGAAAAGAAGCCAGGACACCTCTGGGCTCTGTTAGTAGTTACCAAAGCTTGTGTATAAAATGCAGCAGTGTGCAATATATACTATAGTAGTCTTACAAATCGCTTTCTGTGCTAGGAGCAAGGAATTCAATCACATTAAAGCCTAGTTTGTGATAGAATTAATATCTTCCTTATTACACAGTATTTGAATGGAAAAGCAGTATCATAACACACAATCACACATGTCATGATTTATCATCCTACTATACAAAAATCCCCATTGCTACCACCCCACAGAAGACCATCAGAGTCCTTTGTCCAAATCCTTTTTTCATTTTGTACATCACCAGTCACTGTGGACTGATGGGACTCTCTTGAGACAGGTTCCCAAATCTAGCTCTCTGCTGCTGGAGTTATTGCTGTGAAGGATGATGGCAGCACAGATTGCATTTTACCATCTTTTCTAATATGTATATACAGACTACCTCCATCTGGTACAGAAAGCAGAGCATGAAAGTTATTAACTGAAGTGTAACAAGGTGACTGTGAACAAGACTTCAGTGGTTTAAGTATCAAAGTCTGCCACTACTGAATGTGATTTGACCCTATGATAAAAGAGGTCTTAGTTTCTTTCGGGGTACGGAGCCCAGCAGTTTTTCAGATCACAGTTGCTACTCTTTCTCAGAGCACTGATTTTAAGTAAAGGAAACATTACATCTGATACTGTACTTATCACTCTAGTAACATCCCTTTGATAAGCACGTTACCCTTGGAAAGACTAACATCAAAGAAAAAATTGAATATTACACATCTTATAATACTGTTTGACTATAACACAAAGATTTGCCTAGCTTTATTGCATGCAGTTGCCTAAATCCAAGTGCTTGGTGACATTTGTATGACTTGTTATGTTATTGTTATATTCCTCCTACTGTCCAGCTTGCTATTTCATTTGCCCAAGTGTATCCCAGACATCCAATGTGCAGCTGGCACATATTGAGGCAGGACCTACCAGACTTCAATGACAATCCAGAGAATCTGTTGGAAACTAGGAAGGATACTCTTAAGGTGACTTAAAGTCACAAAAAACCATGCACATTTAGGCAACTGAATTCTGTCTTCAAAGACAGCCAAAGAACTATCACTTGTCCAGCAGAGTAGAAAAGGAAAGATACTCTATGTATTTGCAGCTGTTTTCAACTCTTTCCTGAGAAAGAGACATGTCCAAGCAAATACCTGAACATATGCTATATCTGTCCTATTTGTCTGAAACAAGAAATGAAAGAACTCAAGAACCATTAAGTGATGTTTACAGTATAATAAAAGAAATAGGAAAGAATTTTACTTAGACAATGATCGTAAGTGTATCATTTACCTTAAAATATCATACAAAGTTCAAGTAGAATTCAATTACTGAGACAGATAGAAAAACACTAGCAAAGGAAACCAGCAAGAGACAAACAGAAACAAGAAAATTCCTGTACATTATTACAGTTTGTTTTTCAGTTACCCGTGAAATACACCCTTTTATGGCAGTTCTTATATAGCAGGAAAGCTCCTTCAAGATGTCACCACTGGTTTTAGTTGAGTTCATTCTTGCACTTTGGAAAATACGTAGCAAGACATCATTATGTTCCACTGGATTCCACTGATCTAACAAAGCCTTCAGTGTACTGACAAAAGCAAAGGCAACTACAGAACAAAATCCCTGACCAAACACACCACTGCACACAAACCAATGGGGAAAAAAAAAATTAAAAGAAAATGTATATAGTGTATTCAAGACTGATCTAAATATTCCAGATCACATGGTAAAACTCTGCAGCCATCCAAGTTGGGTGTAACTGAACTTATTCAAAACAGCTTTGGAGCAAAACTGGAGGAAAAAAAAAATAAAGAAAAAAAAAAATCTAACAGGTCTACCAAAAAGCCCATTCAAAGAAAAAAAAGTGCTTACTGCATATGCCATGGTAATCCTTCACACAGAGTGTGATCTTCTATTCTCCTATCATGTAGAAGGTTGATTATTTATTCAGACGAGGATCAATGCACTGTTGCATAAAAGACAAATATTTCTTAGCTCCTTCAACATAAACTTGCCTACCAAGTCGCACCCTTGATTTAGAACAAGTTGAGCTCGCTTTAGGTTCTGCTCAACCTGTACTAAAATGACTCAATAATAAGGCAGTAATTTGTTTGCCTTTTCAGCATTTTAAGAGAGATTAATCTGCTACCGACGTTTAATGGAAATTAAATCACAAGCATATTACAGGATAATTGGGAAGCATGAAAGGAGTTGTTCAACTATAATCGTGCACATCCTGTTCTTCGAAATTACAGCACCGAAGAGTTGTCAGAGCTTCTTTTAATTTCTCTGTAAGAAAACACAGTAGATTTTGGGGTCTAAAGGTCATAACAGGAAGTGACTATTGAAAACAAAAATACAGAATATATCTTGAAACTGGCTACAGCACAAAGTGGCTGCACTGGTGCTGAGAGAAGCAGGCAGCAGCGTGCCCAGTCTTGCGCTAGACCAGAGAGCATGGATTGCTTACCACAGGGCCAACAGGCCAATACCGATAGCAGACACATATTGCATGGATGCAGCAAGAAGGGAGATGGTCATAGTTAAACTCTCTGTGTTTTTATTATGCCTTATCTAGAACAGTTGAGTTTTGTGTTATTTGAGCAGTTAAATGGTCTAGTTTGTGTTCTAACAAATCTTAATCTGTCAGTGTTTGAAAGCACTTTGGTCAGTTTCAGGCTGTTCAACTAAAGAACCCCACACAGGCTTCCCCACAGATATTAACTCCTTCATGACAAGAAGTATGCCTCTGCGTACCAGAAATCTATTTAGTATATATTACTGATACTTTTATCTACTTCACATCTTCAGGTAAACAGTCTCTCCTTCTGAAATTTCAGTTGAAAAAGACACAAGAGACTATGTATTTAATTACCCGCCTCCTGATAATTATTTGCAGTCTTCTCAAAACAGAGAAACTTGATACAGCTCTCTGTGATAACCTTGATTATTAACAGAGAGAAGTTTTTAGTCCTAATTAAATAATGAAACAAATCTGAGACAAACCCTAGCAAACCTGAAAACATAGTGAAATTCAGTTATGTGAAACTGTTTCCAGTAATGAATTGGGCCCCATGTTACATCACACATCATTGTTTTAATACCTCTATATTAAAAAAAATAAGAATTTATTTTGAAGTAGAACTAATTATGTCTGTCAAGACAGAATGACGATAGCCGAAGGCAGAATGGGGGTAAACTGCACACAAGAAAGAATATTGCAAGTTTGATACTTGAGAGGAGAGAGGTAGCAGAAGACACGACTCTTCTGCATGTGTAAGGCTTAGCACAGGGACAGAAAAGCTGCTGTTAGGGTACAGCGTCCTTTGATAGGGGTACCTAAGCAAGCCGGACTGGTGACTCTTAGATAAGATGGATAAGACATCTATATGTTAGCACAGCCAGGTTAGAGCAGGTGGACGCAGTTTCTTGTATATTTTTGCAAGGCGTGTTAGCAGCGCAGCCTCCCCTTATTGCTCAGTATCTTGTTATTTTGCTGTAAAGAACAACTTTCCCCCAGGAACTCACATCCAAACAAAAACTGAACTGCAGTAAGAACAAAAAACAAACAAAAGCAACTAAGAAAGTAACAACAAAAATCAATGCATTTAATTTTAAACAGAACAAAGTTTGGATATTGCATTCCATTCATTTGCCTTTTAGCAGTGTAATATCAATTACAAACCAGAGTTGGCACAGCAAGACTTGTTTTACTGTTATGTTAACACAAGCTGCACGGTCCTGGATGGTCAGCAGCTTGAATACCATATGCACAAGGAAGGTAGTTACAGGTCAGGTATGCTGTGCATTGGCAAAACTGTGTGGCAAAATGCATATGGCACCTGCTGGCACCCTACAGGCACTTTCCAATGCCTTACTCCTTCAAGAACACTAAACAAACAAGTTAAATTTCTCATCCTGCAATTTACAACTTACAGGTGGGCAGATTGCTGTGCCGACATGGTGCCTCACTGAAGTCACCATAGCTCTGTGCAGGTGCAGCTGTCCGTATGCACAAAGTAAGCTCAGAACTTATACAGACTATTATATATATAAAAATTAATAATAAATAATTCAAAAATGGACAAAGAACAAGAAGAAACTGGTTTACACTTTTCCTGCCCTGTAAAAAAGCGGAATGTTTTGGAGAGAAATAACAGAACTGATCCTGGTCCAAATTCTTTCTTCTTTTATAAATGCTCAGAGAAACGTCTACCAGAATATCTTGGGGAAAACAGCAGCACATTTTTGCTTGCAAGCTGGGCATGTCAGAATAATGGTAATCTAGTCAGAGCAAACTATAAAAGAACTATGTTTCGCTACTGTTGAATCTATTTTGACTTCTTGATATAGAAATGGATTCTTAAAAAGAAAAAGAAACATTTGCTGTAATATGCCTTGCTTTGTCAGGTCCTCAAAGTTTGGCTCAGGGAAAGTGTGGGAGTGGCATAAAGCAGACAGCTGTTCCTATAATCTTCAGTAACTCCCTGTTTCATAACTCCTAGGTCATATTATAAGGGAAGTACCTTGTAAGTATTACCTTTCAAAGTAACACAGACTATACAGTTGTTGCTACAAGAACACTGTATGCTGGCATATGGGAGAGAAAGCAGAGTTTCTGCAGTCTGAAGAAAGAAAACGGGTCAGAACCTCTATCTCTTCTAAAAGCGTGAGAAAGTGTGAGAAAATACAAGTCCCATTCTAGTCATCTGAATTCCTGGTTCTGAGGCTGGAAGTCACAGACTGTAGGCTCATTAAATCATGATTTTTCAGTGTGCTGTTCATTTTGTATGATGCTAGTTCATCACCTTAGCATTGATTCAGAAGCCCCTTCCCATGAGCCCACAAAGACTTGCAGAACTTATTTGATCAGTTTTCACATTTAATTACTTAGTCTCATTTGCTTCCTGGTGTTTGAGCCAGCTCAAGAGACAGCAAAGCTCAGTGTCCTGACAGAAGTAATTTTCAAAGCAAGATTATCTCCCCTTCCTTTTGCTCTGAGTGCATATAATTCCCAGTAAAAAAAAAAAAGGACAAAAAGCAGCCTAACCACCAGCTGGGCATGTGCCAGGCTGATGCGCCATCCCTAGTATAGGGGTGCATCACACTTCTCACCACCTCCCTCCCTCAGCATTCTTATTTGGACTTGTGATAGAGGCAGACCTTCAAGACATTTTTCCTCAAAGGGCATCTGCCTTATGACAGAGATAGCAAGATTCTTACGTTGCAAAGTTAAGGGGCCACTTTTGCAGCCTCTTTTATGTTTCATCTTTGTAGCAGATATTATGCCACCAGACACTTCCCTGTCACATTTGAAGTTAATATCCTGAGAAATGAATTTTGTTCCCACTCCAAAGCATGCACGACAGATAACACAGGCCAGCCAGAGCAGATCAGCTCCTCTGTCATGGTTTCTCAGCACAAGAGCAGCTCAGAGAGCCTGTATACAACCCTCCTGCTACTTTGCGTGGTCAATATATGTATCACCTGAAAGAATTACGTTTAGGAGCTTTTGCTTCATGGGGCTTTTAACAGCCAGAATGACACATTGGAATTAGGAGACAGTTAGGACAGGCTTAGCTGCAACTGTATGGCAGAGCACAGACCTGTGTGAGGCTTCAACCAGCATTCCTTCTCCTTGCCTGAAAAATAATCTAGCATGACAGTTTGTTTGATTTCCATAATAGAGAGCAGTTCAAGAATATAGCAAAATATTTTCCAGTCCCTTGGTTGAAACAAAGTATTTTCTAGTTAAAAAAAAAAGTTGTCAAAGTATTTTATGAGTCTGTTAAGCCCATTGTTTGAGGACTACTTTTAAGCCCCTGTTCTTCAATTTCCTGACTAGTGCCTTACGCAGCAGGTTGTAATCACTCCCATCCTTTGCAATATTTTAAAATGCCTATTTCAATCTACAGTCATAAAACCTAAAAAAAGACTGAAACACAGAAGTATAGTGAGTTTGTCTTTCTAGCCATTTAAAAAAAAACCCCAAAACTGAAAAGGGTCTGACCTACAACAGCTTTTTCCTTCCAAGACTTTCTAAATTATGTTATATAGTAAATACAAAACATTTGAAAGAGTATGGAGTTTAGGATGTCTTTTCATTTAGACAGTCACTGTTAAAAAACACATTTTCTTAACTTCTACCCTCCCTTCCCCCAAAAAATTCTTCTTCTCCAAGTGAAGCCAAAGGCTTGCTTTTTTGTACTTCTGGAATTACAGCTTTTATGAGCTAAAGATGCAGAAGAGTATCAAATCATCTATTGAAGTTCAATACCCAAGAGGAAGACAAAACAAAAGCTTTATTGTATCTACAATTCTTCCTTCTGTCCAGAACAAATGCTTCTTAAAGGATTTTTGTTTTTTATTTAGTGATTGAAAAAGTCAACTGTAAGTTTTATCTACCAGTGTCTTCTATAGTGGGAAAAAAAAAAAAAAAGCAACCTACAGTCACACAAAACATAACTAGAATGTCAGTGGAAACAAGTGCAGCATTCTAATAAAAGAAATAAAAATGAAGTAATGTGAAGGCATAGAGTACATACAAACAAACCTGTGTGTGCTCTTATACATGTCCATCTTTGAAAATTTGGGCTTAGTTATCAACATCTTTTGATAAGTCCAACAATATTTAAAACATTTCCAGCTTAGAAATTTTGGATTTAGTTTGGAACAAAATTTATAGCACAAAGCAAGAGTTTTTGAACATATTTTGAAGTAAAGCAAAAACTTGCAAAGTGCTTAAATTCTATAGTGACCCAGTTAAAACTTCTTTCTCCATGAAACCCTTCATAAATAGGGCGTACTATGTTTCTATTGCTCATCTGTTATATCGGTCTGCCATCTGTAGGTCACTGAGAAAATTCATTATTACTGGCATTTCAGAGTGCTTTGTTCATTACTCTGCGCTTTTGAGTAGATAGTAATTAGATGTATTACCATCACTAGTATCCTTTACACATCATATACAGCTGATCTGCAAATTGTTCCAGACATGGGATCATTATGAGAGACTTAACACTTCCCCACCCAAAAACCACACAATCCACAATGCACAGTTGGTCTGTTAGCCTCAGCTCTAAGGGCATCCCAGGATTATTAAAGTGTGAACTAGAACCTCAGGAATGGCCATTTGTAGCTGGGTAATACCAGCTTCTTAGCCCTACATCTTTAGGCGTCTTGTCTCTGCTATGCTGTATTGTAACGGCATTACATTTGTGTGTGTATGTACACAATAAAAACATGTATGTACACGCACATTCTTCCATTCCATGCAATATCTCTGCTGGTTTCTTCCGAGTGTCACACAAGCAATGTTTTTCAGGGATGCCACATGAATAAAAACAACCTAATAGCCTTAAGACGTAAAATACTCTTTCTGTTTTGAATGTCCTCAATCAACCTCAGTTGCAATTAGTTGTAAGCAGTCAGATTCTGCAACAAATAGGAACTGCTGCATCTGCATGTCATGCTCACAGATGTTCATTTAGACTGCTTGGTAGGAACAAGTGTTCCTTTAGAGATTACTCCCTTCCTATCTGTTATGATAGGAGAAGATGAAATAATGCTGGAATAGTTGAGGCAGGGGGCAGATAGAGGGCTCAGTGCCAGGATCTCCCAGATTTGGGCAGGTTGTCTAGCACATTTCAGGGTGTAAATTAAGTTGCAGTCCATTGGGATTGTGTATCAAACCAGCACAGACACACACAAATTCTCTTCAGATCCATATGTTCTGCACTGCATTGGCAAGTCCTTTATTAGGGATAAATTACTTGGAGACACTTTCCTTCTGTATTTCAGTGCTTTTCTGGAACTAAAGGCAAAAGAGTCTTTAGATTTACAAGTCAATGAATAGGTTCATGCAATATAGAGTTGTTCATCAGTGATATTATACATTTGTGACCACAGTTCCCCTGCTTAAGTAAGTATGGATAGAAACTGTATACAGTTTTATATCTGTGAAATCAGAGAGTCCTAACAAGCCTCTGATACTGTTAAAGTAACAGAGATTCTCTTTTTGTTCAAAAAAGTTTGAGACCATTCAAATCTGCTCCACACAGTCTTGCCAAGTTTCACACAGCAAAGAACATCTGTGCTCACCAGATTTTATTGATCCGTGTGCAGAAACATCTTTGATAGTTCTGAACAAATAACTGTAGACCTTGCGAGAAGTCCTTGCTCAGACCAGTTGCATTAGGACTATGCTGCTTACAGGTCTCTGGCTACTACTGCTGCCTAAAGCTGTGTTGCACAGCACTGACATATGCACATTCATTTGAAGCAGCTGCTATTTTCAGCAGGCAGATTTTTTTTGGGTATATTGTAAACACACAGAAAGAGACAGTAAAACCATGGCTAGTGTATGTACTCAGCCCAGCCAAAATCTGTGCTAAGTCTGAAAGATGTCAAGTTAATTATCACAAAGGAGCAATGAAGTGTGTGTGAGGGATTAAGAAAAATAAAATCAATAAACCTAAACCAAATGACACCTTTCCCACACTTCCAAAAAATCAGAGCAGTGCTATAGAGGAGGAAAAATGGGGTCAAAACTCTTGCAGCACATGCTGAAGTGAAACCGCAAGTGATTATCACCATAATTAGCAGAAGCAAGTACAGACAGTCTGCATCTATCCAATATGCTTCCTCACCCTATAAAGGCAATTTGGGCTTATTGCTTGTCAAAAAACCCCATGATATCTGTAACTTCCCAGTCCCACCTGAGCATCTCAGAAGTAAGATGGACTTAACTCCAAACTAATTTGGAAAAATCTTTCTACATGGGCACGATTTAAAAAAAAAAGAAGAGTAAATATTATAGAGAGGATTGACCAGTAGGTGGTAAATCAGATCAAAGAGCCAGGTATCTTTCAGAGAGGTGTCCAAGAAAGTGCACGTAGACACAGAGCTGAGACCACCCCTGAATCATTATTATGTTGTATGTGGTGGTATGTTCTATGGGTTTACTAAGACATTTTATTACTTGTGCAGAGGTTTTTCCTTGGTATTTTCACTCCCCCCGTGCAGTCCAAATGTTTTTCAGAACTTGCTTGGGTTCCTGCTAGTTTCCAGCCTCCACGCTCTCCTTCGTGAGAGAATTCTACAATGCAACTCCTTGTGGTCACAGCATCTTCTTTTGTGTGATAAAGAAACATAATAATAAAAGCACCCTCCTCAAAAAAAAAAAAAAAAAAAAAAATGCCCAAACCACCAAAAAAAGTACCGCTTCAAAAAAGCCTGTCACCTGATGTCTGCTGGACCTTGAACTGGAGGATTACACTGTGCAGACAACAGAGCACTTCAGTTCAGACTGCCAGACAAGTTTTTTTAATCTAATCCTAAATTGCCTCAGGAACAAAGAGTGCTCTACGTCTGTCTGTTGTTTCAAAATACATAGAGCTATAGCCAAAATACAAATTTAGCCTTTATGTTGAGAAATGTTAAATCCAGAGGAGGACTTCCTATTGTGCAGTGTACAGCTGTGGGCTCAAGTGTCCCACAACAAGATGTAGCATGTGTGCAGTCATGGCTCCAGCATGAACCTAGCTCATGTCCTGGCCGGTGAAAAAAAGTTCCTAGCTATCCCGTAACTAGCACATGATTACATCTGTCACGAATACCAAGCTGCACAGGAGAAAATCTGGGGCTGGAAACTTGAACTATCATTCAGAACTTGAGACATCTAGGTATGTTTCCAATTATTCTACTTTTCAAATGAACTTTTTTTCCTGTAGAAGCCCATCTGTGACAAATAAATTGGAAACAAATCTGAAGTTATACTGTTGCACATCTGTGAGGTAAGTGAGCCACTGCAAGTCTATTCTCAGGTGAGATGAGGTGATCTCTGATGAAGGACCAATTGGATTATTATAAACAACTTGCAGTTAAGATTAGGGTTTTTCTTGAAACAGCACTACAGTGCGAGTTAGAGGGTTCAGTGTGGGGATATCTGGGCAACTACTTCATGATTAGTAGCGTGGTGGATGTCAGGCTAAGTGTCCTTGCTATAATTACTTCTACACTTTTTAATATATATATTCTTGCTGATAAATACAGGTATCTTGAGTCCTAAATAAAAAGCACTTAATGATTAGAGGGAAGATAAGAGCAATAGTAGCCTTGTGAAGAGGACAAACAAAATTGTTTGAATCCTCATAATTTCTCTGGCCACAAGTGACAGACCCCAACATATTCTAATACTTGACTGTTCCAGCTGTGAAAACAAACTTTTCAAAGTTCCCAACCAGCAGGCTTTCACATTTCTGGGAAATGAAACACTACTAGTTGTTTTATTTATGGTATCTTTGCTTTATGACAGTTAATGAGCTGTAATTTTATAAAAGAGAACAAAAACAATACTTCATGCCATCACAAATAGCCATCAGCATTATTTATTGCAGATGTTTTAATCTATTGTGGTAATAATGAAACATTCATTGTTTTGCTACCCTGAGCAATCTGTGAGAAATTTAAAATGACAAAAGCTCTCCCTCCTCTCCCCCCTCTGAAGCTTTTGCTCCTTTCCAGAAGGTTCTGTTGTGGAAGGCATAATAACACGCTTGGTAAAAAGCATAGCTGAGGAAACAGCAAACACACAGAAATAGTTTCACAATGAAGTTTAATCAATGCCTTCTGCAGAAGGCAACTGCTTTGTAGACAAATAGGACGTTATAGGTGTGATTAAATGTTGAATATTAAGTCCTTGACAATATTTATGTAACGGAGTTTTGCAGTATTTAGTCAGTGCTTTTAGTGTTGCTACTGAAATTATACAAAAGCAAGTTGAAGGCCATCAGTTCAGATGCATCCAGCCTCTTCTCCCATTAGGGTCTACCATGGCTACTCCACGATCTTACCAAAGCCAAGTAGACAGCTTCATGTGTGCAAGAAAACACCTGCCAGAGGTGACCATACACCCAGAAAACAGTACATTGACCTAGTTTCCCAAAGCTTAGCTGACAGCTCTGCCCTATAATCTGCCTTGTAACAGCAAAGGGTAGTGCTGGGACCTGCAAAAAGTCAACTCCTTCATTCTGATTCTTTGGTTTCCCAACTAGTAAGCAGTTATGGAGAGAAATCTGGGATAACTTGACCACTTGAGCTGCATCACATTCCACACAAAATCATCAGGAGCAAAGAAAACCAAACTAAATCCCTGAAGGCTCCCAGGACCAAGTGTTTGGTTCCTATTCCAGTGAGTGTTCCACATTCTTCCTCCTATTTCTCTGTTAGCTCAACTGTTGACTAATGCAGAACACTTGCCTGGTAAAAAAAGTAGACAACTTAATTTATAGCAGGTTTAGCATCTGTCAGGCAAGTAACAAGACAATCATTCAAAGGGCTCTATACCTAAGAGAACAGGCAATTACTCAGCCATCTGAAAAAGACAAAGAAAAACTGAGAAATTTGCAATGTGGTGAGCTCATGTTCCAGTGGTTGACTTTCTGCAATAACACTAAGGAGCAGGAAGCCCAGCTTCCACAGTTGTCCAGTGTTTGCCAGCATTGTAGTTTCACTTAAAGTCAAGTTTAATAACAGTGGAAATTGTGAACTAGAAAACGGGAATGTGTTGAGAAAGAAGACCTATAGCCTAGCTGAAGCTGTTTTGAGCTCACTGTTGCAATATTATTGTAATAATCCAGTCAGAAGGAAACAAGTAATTTGTCTTTAGCACAGCTAAAGCTTAACTCTTCAAAGACTGCTGCATGTATTGCTTAATGCAATTTCACTGAAAATAACTCCTCTGTTACGTCTGCAAGGATGTACCACTTATGCTTACAGGACGCAATAGTTTACATTCAGCTCCATGCTCAGACCTTTCAGAGGAGTTCCCAGCAAGCAGTAGCTTCTTCACTGTGTGCCCCAGACCCATGTCACGTTCATATTAATCTTAGCCAGAATGACTGAAAGCACTAGATGAAGCAGAATCCTTTGTGTGTAAATTCCTACCCTAATCCTTAATTTCTACTTCTCACATCAGCCAGACAGTGCAAGGGGAGCAATAACAACCAGGGATCTTGCCCTTCACCACAGTTCATCAGAAAGGGTCTTTAATACCCAAAGAATTCACTTATCATTCAGGACTAAAGAAGGCAAAATCAAGTCCTGTGAAAGACGGCTGCAGCAACAGAAGATCAAGTCAACTTAAGAAGTGCTGCCTATATTATCTTAATTGCTTCTGCAGCATCTATAGATAGAATTTAACTGTGAACTCATTACCTATGATATCCAACATTGTTACAGTTGACCTACATTGTGTTTCTTAAAGCATTTTCAAGGACATCAAGTACCATTTCACACATTCTCACCCTACTCATCACACAGGTGGCATCTCAGGATAGGCTAGCCTATTTCTAAGTGCATTAAAAGCCAACCATCATCTAGCAATTTTCATTACCGCATTTTCCTCATCAAACCAAGTCTCGGGTATGTCTTCAAATTCTTTCTGTTGTTATCTGCCTCCACAACAGCCATACCTTCACAGCTCTCAGTTTCCCCTTTGATTAAGCTCAGTGATGCTATCTGCTTCGGAAAGATATGGTCTCTTTAGTTGAAGATTCCACAAAGCACAAAATTTGTGTGTTACAAAAACTTGGCAATGTTCACGTTACAGCAGAGATCTGGGCCTTGATGTTTGATCTACAGCTTCCTACAGTTCATTTGCTGGAGCTAAAAGATCTATCTCGTTATTTGCATAGAGGTTTTTCACAGTCTGTTTTCAATAGCTATGCTTTCAAATGTAAAACAAGGTAAATGCTCCAGACAATTGTCATGAATGGAAAGCGATTTTCTCCCCCAACCAAATGAAGCTCTTCAAGAGAGTTAATTACATTGTTATTGGGATTAAAAGACAAAGCAGCATTCAAAAGTGACCTTAAAGTAACCACCACGATGCAGAACATGTAAACAGCTCTCATTGCCCATTTTACTTGAGGCAAACTGGTACATAGGCCAGCAATATTTGCTAGTGTAGCAAAATAGACAGTAAGTCTATTTTTTAAAATTTGTTTTAAACTAAGGAACCTGTGCTCCCACAGGTGACCTAACCCTGTAGAGCAAGATGACCAAATACTTAGTTTCAATAGACTTTTCGTATGTGTGAATACTTAACAGAGAATATTGATACATTAAACCCATTAGAGGCAAACAGACAGTCAGGAATAAGGTTCTGACAGCATTAAAGATACCTTAGAATTCAAAAGCACTGTGCCCTGTAGGAATACTGCAATTGCAGCATAGTAAGAAACACTATTTTGAAACTTTAATTTAGAATTTCAGTACCCAAACTCTTAGTTAAACATGAGCACTACAAATACATAACATTGCATGCAAAAAAGACTGCTACAGCCGCAAAAAAGCCAGCAAGCCAGGCGGTAACGGTGCCACACACACACTAGAATAGCAGTGATTCCAATCTTAAGACTGAAGTGGACTCACTATCATCACAAGCAAAGTGTGATTCCTAAGGATGAAGGTTGGGTCACTGAACAAGTGCCCCACAGAAATACAAAGGGCGATCCTGTGCTTCACAAGACTGTTGACCGTTTGGAGAAATGCTAAAATGCTTTTTGAGACAGTAGCTGTTGCCATTAAAAACAAAACAAGAAGAAAAACCCAACATACAAAATACCAGAAGGTAATCCCAAATTGCTGCTTGGAGAGATAATTGCTAAAGAGATCCTCAGTCATCTTTACATAGAAACTTCATGACCAAACCAATTACCTGCCAACATGCCTCATTTAGCTGGAAAACAACAAACCCGAAGAAACAACAGTTTTGTGAAGTTACCTCCACAAACTGCTTTGAAGAATGTTTTTATAGAAAGTGTAATTTTCTTGTTTGATAAGGATTGCTGTTCCCCTAGTTTCAGAACATTAGCAACTTAATACACCATGCAATATCATACAAGCTCTCTTAGTACAATTATTAATTACATTTATACTATGTTAAAAATAATCAGGAATACATTACATTAGGCAGTTCGTATTAAGTTAAATGCAGTTATGATTTACCCACCTTACAGTTACTAGCAAGATACAACTTTGACTGCTCTTCACTGAACTGTATGTGGCTTATCCAGCTGACACGCCCACAATTTTGTCTTTCCGACAGATAATACCTCAAGTACCCTTCAGTCCCTTATAATCAAAAGGGGTTCCGCTGCTTTTCAGCAACTTTACTGACTTCAGTAAGATCAACAGGACTCAAAACTCTGTTAGATGCCGCTTTCCTAAAGTCCTGTGTGGAAAGCTTTAGAAGAGTGATGAGTTTTCCTACTTTGATGTTCTGGACTCCATAACAAGAAGAGCTTTGACTCTAGGTTGCCACGATCAGACATAACAGTATGTCAGGTGTACACATGACTGTTAAACTTTCAGCCTCACCACACTTAGGACCCTGAAACCAGAGTAAGACTGCAGTAAAAAGGGAAAAAAATAACCACAACAAAACCAAGCAAAAACCTGTACTAAAATCAGCCTATGAGGTAGGCTTTAAGCACAGAGTTTAAAACAACACCGATAAAGAAGTGTAAGAAACAGCAATAAATTTTTAAAAAAGGTATTTTAGCTTTGTCTTCCCATACCAATTGAAGTTGTCAACCCAAGGCTAAAGCCCACCACACTATTATTTCTTCAGGGAAAACTACTTGGGCAACGTGTTCCCATCTCAGTGCTTTCCTCTCCCTTCCAGGAGACACATAAGATTCACTCCTCCTCAGGTTATTTCATCTGTTTCCCAGGGCAGTTCAGCATTAACTTCTCCAGACTGGATTACAGGTGATCACCAGCTAAACATCACCACTGGCTATACAGGACTTAACAAAAAACCTGCTCAAAACCAAAGCAAGCTCACACTAGAAAACCAATAGGGAAAGACATCAAGTCAAAAAGCAATATACAGTATTTTCATAACATAAATAAGATATCCCCATGTTCTACAAAACAATACTGTAACACATACCTTCAGCTCTCACATAACTCCAAAGTCTTGATTTCAGCAAGACCAAGCTTCTCATGCTGTTGTCTTTGGTCCCACTCTTCTCTCAGATTGGGTCAGATCTACAGCTGGTACAAATCAATCTCATCACTAAATTCACTCCTGCCAGCTGAGGAAGGGGCCTCTTTTTACTCTGTAGCTTGGAGTACACTTCATTTACTCTGTCATCTCATATGCAGGCCAGCTAGCCCAGAAATGGCTATGTTTTTGATAGACAGCTACACTCCTTACTTCAAATGGTACCTGACTTTGCACATTTGTCCATTGAACTCTTGACAATAAAAACAATTTAAAGACCTGTGACATTATATTAAATAGTTACTGAAATCGGATCCAAGTTTTGAGTATAACAAGTAGAGGTTTGTGACCACTGTCTAATGGTATTCTTATTTCTCTCCTCAGATAGACTCAAGTTAATTCATAGCAGGGAGTCAAAATGTTCAGCCGGTTTAACAGCAGCCTTTCATTCACCTTCATAGTGTACAGAACCTTTCTACTCCTTTAAAGTTCACAACCTGTACAGACAGACAGCTGACTAACCCAAAGATGAAAACTCCCAAACCATTCCTTTCCCATCATCTCACTTTGGGACTTGATCATACAAATCCTATGGCATATAAAACTAATCTAAAAAGTGCAAGTACTGTTTTAAGATCAGTACCTAATAATACTCATCTCGCTAAATATATTACTTGCATTTCCTGTGAGATGAGGACACAGAGAGCTGTTTTCTACAGCAGAATTCTGGAAGGCTTTTTGTCTCAGATGTTAAAATGCAACTGTCTAAATAAATATTCTGTACAAAATGAGATATATACCGTAACTTTATACGGCACATGAATAACTACATTAAAAGAATTAATGCATGAATGGAGCTTTTCTACATTATTTTGATCATCCTTCTGAAATTCAGACTCATAACCTAGGCATGCACATTTTGCAAATTAAGCAAAATTTCTTGTCACCTGTGAAGCATGAAGAGTTGATTTCAAATCACCAGAATAACAATAGTTGACAGTTAAGTAGCTTGAATGGCTCATGCCCAAGTTGCAGTGTTTTCTCACTTACAGTTTCAGAATTAAGAAGTTGTTGGTTTTTTTTTTACTTTTATAAGCGTTGCACTATAATGTTAGACCATGAAGGATGATGGCAAAAGAAAAAACAAACCTTCTCACAGTAATGATAGTATCTTATTGAAATAAATGTGCCCTGCATTCTACGCTATATTGTTCTAAGAAACTTAAATTTTTTAACAAATACTCTGTAAATACTTCCTAATGTTCCTTTCAGTCCCATCGCTGTACTTTCTAATTCTTAAATGAATTTGTTAGTTGTCAGAAATGTATGAAGGGTATTGGTAAGAACAAAAGTAGCAGTCTAGAGGCAAAACTGAACAGTGGCTTTTTTCCAAGAAACAATAACTTTTTTGAACTTTCTCCACTGAGATCCTGATATTTTTCCATGCTGCCATCCCACATGAAAGTGATTGGTTTTAATTAAGCAAAAAATGCCTTTATCTGTTTTGAGTGAAATAACTATTTTTCTGTGTTAGTAAGCACATGAGTATGTTTCCTTTAAATAACTGGAGCAGGTGTAGCCTGGAAGATAAATCCTGCCACAGACATATGTTCCAGTAAGTAGGTGTGCCCACCTGCCCCTGGAAGGTGCTGGTTCTGTTACTGTATGAATCATGGAAATTATGGACTAAATACACAAATATTTCCATCTTTCTGAATACATAAAAACATTTCAGTTACCACAGGCTTATTGCAGATGCACAAGGTATGAAAGAGCCGAAGTGCAAAACAATTGCAAAAGGTTTTAAAAAACACAGATCTGCTATGGAACGAGCCACAGAGATTTCATCAGACACACTGACACAAGGGATTGAGAAAAGAGTACATAAAGAAAATAAATAATCTAATCATGATTTTTTCTATAAATGCTCCTCCACTTCAGGACTCCAGTACTGGTAGTAAGAACACAGTGGCAAGCAAAGAACATGAACACATCTTTATGAATATGCACAAAGCAGAAAAATTGTTGCATACTCAAAGGCAGCTGGATAATGCAAATACAAACTAAATACTGTATTTTTAATCTGAATTCTGGCATTTTCTGAGAGCGCTTGTCAATGATTACATTAGTAGCATTTTGAGTACTTGAGCACGAAATCACATTCAGTGTAGCTGGCAGTTCCAGTGTATTCATTGGTAATTTTTATTTTTAATTCAAATGCTGGCCTTCTGAAAAAGGTATAACTCAGATGCAAGGCAGTAACATTTTTATTTGAAATTATCATACCTGCGTGACTACAACAGATCTTCTAAGAGCTCTACAAATAATTAGCAACACAGGCTGAGCACGGCTGGTGTTGTTTATGTCCCCCATCTCTGTGTATACATGTGTGTAGCCCCATATATTTGGTGCTTTGGGCTCTGTTTTCCTTTATCTAGATAAGATCAGAACTCAGGTGAGAATGTATAACAGTTCAATAAAAATTGTATAATTATGTGTCACATCAGATAGTGTCACAGGCTAAATTGGAGACATTAAGGAGGCGTTTTTGCTAAACCAATGGTACTGAAACAAGGTACTGCTTAAAACAGCTATAAAATTTCTCTGCTGAATGAGATATATTTCTATCTTGCCTTCCACTGAGGCCAGCTAATCAACATGCTGCAGAAGAACCTGGAATCTGTGTTTCATTGGTAACAGTGACACTGACCTTGCCAACTCCTAACAAAGCAGTTTTCTGTGGTGCTGATGTAATGCTGAAAACTGAGCCGTTTTGCCCATTTTCTGTTTGTAGGAAAAGTCAGTTGCTATAACATGCAATTGGATTGCTCTCATACTTAAAAATCAAAATATTGAGTATAGTAAGAAAGCTGCCAAGAAAAACATAGCCAGCTCACAGACTGATGCCACATCTCAAAATTTCGTGCAGGTCTATTATTACTTTATTTAGATTTTTCTAATTCTTTCTAGGCAGGAGAGGTTTAATCCNATAAATATAAATATATGAGTTCAGGTCTTCTGTAACCAACTAGTTAGAAGTTTCTTTCTGCTGCTTTTTACTCCAGAGCCTCATCTTATCATACTAAGGGAACCTAGTTCACAGTAATCCAAATGCCGAGTAAACACTTCTGGTATATGTGAGGGATATACATTCTGCTCTGCATGCTTTACAGTTCCTATAAATTTGTTCTCAAGCTCAGCCTCCACAGAATTCATCCCTTTTGGTAATTAATCATCAAGCAGGTTCTACTTGGGAAACTACTTAACATCGGGCAATAAGTGTGTAATCTTAGGCCTGATTTACTGTTTGGTAATACCTTCTTGTGTAGCAAGTTATATCACATACATGTAAAGTTGGGCTTTTTAGAAGAGCACATAGACTCAGATTTTCTAAGGTGGTCTCAGTACACTATTGTGTAACTGAAATATTCAGCTTCATATGTCAATGAGATTGATCTGACTGTAATCATTCAGTTCCCTAAGAAACTTACTTTATTATATGTTTTCTCTGTTGCTTAGACTCCTTTTCCTGGCTGATTTGGAATTATGTGTCCCTGGATATGTTCTTGGCTCCAAAGACATTTTCAGTTTTATTGAGGAACCCAAGCTCATAGTGGAGAAGTGTTGTTCAAAAATTTTGCACTTTGAGTGGTCCAAAGGCAAACTTTAGCCTAATGAGGTTAATTTCCCTAGGCTCTCCTTACTGACTCCTTCAAAGTAAACTCTCTGCTGAGAAGCTTTGGGATAGCAAGGCAAAATTCAGCCTTTATAGAAATACCACCCTTATTTAGTTACTACCTTAATTGACTTATACATCTGGTCTCTTGGAATCTAAACAAAACAAATCATTTGATTCTGCTACAGCCCAGAGAAAACACATTTTCCTCCATCATGAAAAAGCTGTAGATCTTTCAGAGCTGCTTAATTCCTGAAACTATAGCGTTAATTTTTATTCTTGCACTTATCTTCACTGTCATGACTTGCTGTCTTTGTGAGAAGCACTAGGTACTGAAAAGCTTCCTTGCACCACAAGAGAGAACATGCTGCTATATAAGTGCACTAGATTACATAAAACTTTTACCAGAATATATGCCAAAACAGGTTGATAAAGAAATGCTTAAGCTATTACAGAGTTATATTTGCTTTCTACCTCTGCTGCAATGTCTTCAAAAGACCACACATGCTCAGATATTTCTGGATTGACTCAATTTCCCCAGCTGCTTATAACATATGGCAACACTGTCAGTAACCATCATAAAGTATATCTAGAGCCAAAAACATGTACAAGAAAATACCCATATATAGACTTTGCGCTATATACTGACATATCAATAGATCATTTTTATTTTTTTTAGCAACACCATGTTCTCATGAGCTTAGAACTATAAGACAAGGATCTGTAAAATTGCTAGTTTTCTGTGTGGCTTTTGGAAATTCTCATATACAATTTGTCTATCATTGACTTAATCCATGAAGTAGAGACAGCAGCAACTACTACTTATGGCACCTGGTAGTGATGTGAAGAAAATGTATCAGTTAATGTCTTTAGGTATTGCAATTGCTGCAAGATTATATTTCTTGGGCAGGGGTGACTTGAGAAACAAAATGCCCTTGATAAAATACTACCTGAGAAGGCTGAATCCCAGGATGACCTAACTCTTCAAATCACCTTTTGATTAGGTGACCATTGGTGATTCACGTAATTAAATTCAGTAGTGACAATGAGTTAGAAAGGGAAAATTGGTTCATTCTGATTATACACATTTTCAAAAACCAGAAGATGCTGCAGGTGCAGAAGGAAAAAGGGAGAACTTCTCAAAGAATCTGTCAGACAACAAATCAATAGCATTTTTTGCTCTCCAGCTGCAGCACAATTGCCCCCAGAGCAAGATATAGTGTAGGCTGAAGCATCTGCAGCAGAAGAAAGATGGAGAGTACTTACAACATATGATAATATTTTGAACATATATCAAAAGTCAGCGATGTAACCTTAGCAGACTCACAGTTTAAGATTTTAATATTTAAGATGAAAAAAACCCAAAGGTGTGAACTTTATAATCTGTGTGGGATAAAATGCCTGTCAAAGATTTGCTTTGGCACCTGCCTCATCATTTTCATATTTCTCTAACAGTTCATACAAAAAGGGTTTCTGAAATACAGCAGACACTCTTGGGAGACAATCTGACACAACAGGCTAAAGTCTGCATCCACCAGCACAATAGCATCATTGCTTCTCAGTCTACAGTTTCCACATTATCTGGGAGGTGCTTATGTACACAAACTATCAGATGTCCAATTAAAGCTTAAAGGTGCTGCATATAAAATGCAAACTAAAATGTTTACAGTCACTAAAAAGAAGACATTAATGTTGTAGTGTTACACGAAACTAAGCAGGCTTTGCTAAAAAAACCAAACACTACTATTCAGGGCCATGTGATTTTTAAATAAAATATTGATATAAAACCATTAGTAGCTGACATGTAAAACTGTAATATTCCCATTGGTCTTTAAGAATAAAGAAAAGCTAAGTCAGTGAGAATTTGTTTTCAAGGAAACATGCAGTTAGATTGTTTTTATGTTGCTGAACACACAAAAAACCCAAAAAAGTGTCTTTATTGGTACCTGAACATTAATAAATCACATCAACAGATGTGTAAAGCAAGCAGAAATGATTGTGAGAAAAATATTATCTTTGGATATTGTTGTAAAGGGACAACTGGTTTTAAGAAAGAAATAGAGTATTTCTCTAAAATGATATTGAAAACACTAGAAACAAACAAAAAAATGGAAACATATATTTATTAGTTTCTGTGATTTTGTTGCTTTGTTTAGTGTTTTTTCTGTTTATTGAAGACATACACACAGACTGCATAGTGGACCGAGTAAGTTAAAAAGACATTCTTTTAAGCAATACTTAAAACATCAAGGGTAAAACTAACATCTTGTTACAATGTCTTGTAACCTACTCTGTTTTTATTCCTAATGTTACGTATTGGCTTCTCTTTACACAAAACAGTAGTCTTTCTCCATTAACAATACAGAGGCCCAATCTGTTTCTCATTAAATATCTTACTTTTACTGTAGTGCATTGTTTCTGTTGCATAAGTCTCTGAGAAAAATGGGTTTCATAAATAAGGATTTAGGCACATTCTAGAAGCCTTCTCAGCTCTGATTCAGCACATAGAAGAAGAAGAAGGGTCAGCAACTGGGGGGCATTTCTTCCTCACTGACTCTTTCTGCTTAGAGTGTCCACATGTCTCCTCTTCCTGCACTGCTGAAAGATACCTCAGGAAGCACAAAACATGAATGGGATTTCTCTGTGCACCGTGAGACAGGCCAACAATTGTTCTGGGACACCAAGAATGAAGGGAAAAAAAGAGACTTAGACCTCCAAAATGTAGCTCCTTTCAGCAAAGTCTGTTTAGGAGAAAATGCAAATAAAAATGCAGGGAACAAAAGCAAGTCCATTTTCTGGACTGCAATATATCACAGGAAACATTCCACAGGGGTAATTTTCCAGCCTGACAATTCAGTCCATTGGGTAGGCTGAAACATATAAAAACCTTGATGAAAGGCAGTGTAATTGAGAGTAGCAAACTGATTGATTCAGAACATATGTAAAAGAATAGTAAATAAATATATTTTTCTGTAGCAGCTACGTTTTTCATCTCAAGTCATCACAGCCAGACTTTTCACACAAAGATTTACTACACAGTATATCCAGGTTTTAATTTTTTTAGATTTTTGCAATTCATGCAATTGTACATTAATTATTGAAATACAGGCTTTTAGTATGTTATGAGGGGTCAGTGCTTTCCTCCATGCAATTATCTGGTTCACAAATGAAAAAGGCTTATGTCCTATTTTGCCCAAATTCTTACTGAGCCCTGCAGCATGGAGCTTCTCGGAGAGACTAAGATCTTACACAGAAGTTTGCGTAGGAGAGGGAGACCCTACAAGCATCCTTTCTGCAGGAAAAGTTGGTGCCAAGGATAGAGTTTTGTGCTACAAACAGGTAGAAAGGGAGAGGAAGGAATTAAAAAAAACGTATGTGCCATTAAAGATACTGAAAACATCCAATGTGAGACACATATCTATAGGCTTCATTATTTCAGTTATGTATGTAATTCCTAATTTTCTGTTTGGTTTTGTTTTTGTTTTATCTCATATTCAGTCTTGAATAAAAACAGTGATATTCTGCTGATACTCTGCAGGCACAATTCTAATTTTATGGCATTTTGCCGTAGTCATCTTGTATCACAAAAAAAAACATTTGATGTTGTATCACAGTACCAAGTAAAACTACTTATGGCAAATAAATGATCTCATGCATTCTTTCACTGTCTAAGAAGTAATTCTGTTTTTATAAATATATTCCTTGCAAATGTAAGCAATACACTTCTGAAGAATAAACTCTGCATATGCATTGCTAAGTCTAAGTAGATTTATATTTGTATAAGTTTTAAGTAGTGTCTAACTAGTCCCTGAACTAACATACTATAGGTTCTAGTGCCTAATTGGATTGCAAACTTTTAAAGAGAATGAGAACAGTTGAAATACTTGTCATTTATTACTTGCAAGAATGCAAATACGGGTAATTATACAAAGAACAGCCATTCCCTAATCATTTGTGAATAAACCCAGTTTCAATGGGTGTTTGCAAAAAGCAAGTAAATCACATCACTGATGGGGCCACTGAACAAACAGCCACTTAGAAAATAAACTCAAGCTCACAGTCTCTTATTCAGGATTTGTACCCACAGTTGTCTTAAGTTTGCTGTCTTGTAATTTTGGAGTAGAGAAAGACAGCAATGCAGCATTATCAACCACTTCCGCTTCTGGAAGAGTCTTCTTTGATTTGGAGTTTTTCATGGAATCACAGAATCACGGAATTGTCAGAGTTGGAAGGGACCTCTAGAGATTGTCTAGGCCAACTCCCCTGAAAAAGCAAGATTGCCTAGAGCACCTTACTCAGGACTGCAACCAGGCGGGTCTTGAAGATCTACAGAGAAGGGGACCCACAACCTCCCTGGGCAGACTGTTCCAGTGCTCTGTCACCCTCACCGGAAAGAATTTTTTCCGCATATTCAAATGGAACTTCCTGTGTTCCTGCCTGTGCCCATTGCCCCTCGTCCTGTCACTGGGAACCACCGAGAAGAGTCCAGCTCCATCCTCCTTCAACTCATCCCATAGATACTTGTAAAAATTAATAAGGGCTCCCCCCAGCCTTCTCTTGTCCAGGCTAGAGTCCCAGCCTTTCCTCATAAGGGACATCCCTTAATCACTCCTGTATAGCCAATCCCTTTTATAGCTCAATACAAGAATCCGAAGAATGTCCAGGAAACATAAAGTACATTTTACCCTGGAGGAGCTCTATATAGAGAAACCTTCATCTTTATTATTTTGTTCTATTATTTTTCCTACATGCATCCTTTCACAATACAGAAATATCTCCTGTTTAACACTGGGTTTTGGTTCTAAAAAACACATAAATATTATCTTGACTTGATTGTGGTATCTTCATTCATTAATCGCTTACATAGAAACTAATATTTCTACAAGTATTCATTGTCATAAGAATTTTTTTTTATCTGTAACAGGAGAGTCTGATTTCTAACATCAATAGTCCAATGGCATATTTTCATAGAGCAATAATTACACTGGAGGGCAGATATGAAGAAGGACAATGATGGATTAGGCAACCATTCATTTTTAAGGATGCACAAATCACAAACCAAACAAATGGCACATCAGAAGAATATTTACAACCCATGTTAAAATAAATAAAAATAAAATGGACTAACAACTAAATTTATAGTTGTTTCTGTAAAACTATGTTGTATAGAAAAAAAAAAAGACTTCATTATAAGCAAAGATAAAGAACTTTGACTTAAGAAAGTCTTGAGGGTGCCAATGGATTCCTATGCCTGGCTTGCTCTTGAAGCTTTGGGATAGGTATGCACAAGCATCATCAGTATCTGTGTAAACAAAACAGTCCCCTGTAGAACCATATACATGAAATTCATGATACAGAAAACAAGACTTCTGTAAAAAAGTCAAAATTAAACGGGCTAAAAGGTCTCTCTCAGCCTATACAAGTAGCTCTAAAAAGCTGCCATGTTCTAACTTGATTTTATGCAGCAGTAGCCAGATTTTCTGATCCTTCAACCTGCAACCCAAAATGCTTATCTTGCTGAAAGGTACTCTGGAGAGCCACATAAAGTAAGTCTGATGGTAGAAATATGAGTCAAGTTCCCAGTTCCCCAAGAGATATGAATTAATATCCAAGGATACACTAGAATATAGATCACAGCAGTACCAGGTGACTCTTCTCCACAGGAAAGCTGGGTGTCCAGTGTTCACTGCCATATGGGCTGGCAACACTCACAAAATGTACTAGAAAAGATGCAGCACATTAATAAATCTTGAAAATGCTTAAAAAAATCACAACTGAGGCACCAGAAGAGTGTGTGATAAAGAAGGTGACACAAGGATAAGGCAGAAGTGAAATGAACTTATGAGATGAAGGGATAAAGATTCTCCCAAGTACATGCTGGGGCAATACCGTATTGCGGTAGTCCCCATTGCTATTCCCTGGATGGGTAGGGAGGAATTGAGATTCCTTGTTTCCTTTCCCTTTGCTGGCTGAAGGAAAAGAAGTTGGCAGTGAGATTTCAGATTCACAAGAAGAGGAGAGAGATCATCAAAAGGAAACCATCCCTTGAAGAAAAAAAGGAAACGCATCAAGTGCTGTGATTCAAAGATCTTCTTCCCCTATTAGTCGTTAGTAATATATTTGTGTCTGATGTAGCTGACCACGTTGCAGTTTCATTAAGAAACAAGACACTTTCCCAGCTACAGCTGCAGGCCCTGGAGATAAGCGATGGCAATTTGAATCTTACTTATGCTGGGAAACAGCCTGAAGATGGAGGAGTTGAGTACAAGTGCAAGGAGGTAAGATCACCATAAGAGGAACAAGAGGGTTCTTTACTGTTCTTTTCTCAATCTTGAGATTTTTTTAGTCACAGTTTTAGAAGTTTGGAGTTAATAACAGTGGTCTTGGCAGAAAAGCAGACTTGGAGCACTATAAACTACTTATCTAGGTACTGGGTGGTCCTCATGTTCTTGTTTGGTTACATGTGCTTAATGATTTCATATATCACCAAGCAAAGAGGCAGAAGGAGATGAATTATCAGGGAGCTTGACTATCTAAGATAAGGAGAAAAAAGAAGGGAAAACAGTCAAAGAATTTTAGTAGCGTTCCTGTAGACAATGGTGTTAACTCTTCCATCATCTTTAGGCCATAGCTAAAATAAGGACTTACAAACAAAAAAAAAGAAATATTAAGCTACTCTTGTAGGTGTTAGGAAATACATATGATGTTTTAAGACTTGACTACAGGGTAATTAAAAAGAAATTATCATCAAATATATTTAAAGGAGAGTATATACAGGCTGGCTTTAACAGATGGTACAGGAAGGCCCACAAAGGGAAATGAAGATTTATCTCTCAACGTAACTAAGTTATATAAAGAATTTTTGTTTTGTGTTATTCAGAAATAATAAATTAAAAATAAAGTTTCAAAGATGTATAATTAAAGAATTTTACACAAAATTAAAACAAGTAGTAGCACCAAATTAAGCCTTTTTTTCTGTTAATATATGTACTTCAAAATCATTTAAGGGCTTTACTGAAGGGCTTTACTGAAATTGAAGTGTGTCTTACAGAAACAAAATCTCACAGCAGCTTCACTGAGTATCTATCACATGGTACACTCTACACTGAAACTCAGTTCAATTTCATTCAAATTTATTAAAGGTCAAAAGTTCTGGAGCATCAAATATTCAAAATTTTAATTACTCTGAAGTTCTTATACTTTTATAAATTAATGCCATCTTACTCCAATTTCTGCCATAAAATTTTACTGAGGCAATTTCAAAATAAAGCAGTTCATTTTAGCCTCATAACTAAGACAAATTAAAGTTCTAAGTAAACTTATTTCTCAACATAAGAGATTATTTCCAAGATCCTACAGACAGTATGATGGAACTGGGACACGAAATCTAATACTACAGATTGAGTAGTTTGCATTAGAAATTGCAAATTATTAAAATGGCAACAGCATAAGTAGTTTGCTTCATGCCCTTCTAGATTGTCTTTTCTCCTTCTTGTGATTCTTTTCCTCTTTCTCTACTTTCCTTCAGCCTTCAGCTTTTTAAATGGCACTTTTTTTGCTTGCTTCCAATTCTCTCTTCTTTTTCTTCCTTTTCAAATCTCTCTCCTTCTTTTAATCTCTCTTTCACCATTCTTCTAAGTTTCATATCAGCCACATCTACTCAAGGAGAAAAAAATTCTCCAGCATCTCAAGGCAACTATTTCTTCTGTTCATAGCTCTTTTCAGATACAGAGTTACTTTAAAACTTCTGTGATAAAAAGCTATCCTCCAAGACAGGTTCTGTGAAACAAGATTTCTTAAAGAAATACAATTATGCGAAATCAGAAAGAAAGTACTTTGAAAGTGGCCTCAACATTAAGAAAGGCTGTATCAAACCTTTCTGGTTACACTTTGACACCTAAGATCACTAAAAAGTGTTTAAAGCTTCCAGTGGATCACACAGTGCAAGATGATAATATTAATAGGCAAACTTCAACATTTAAATTATTTGATACATGTCAGTGTTAAATACTGTAACAAAAGAGCAAATTTGAACATCTAAGATTACCCTAGCAGTTCAAGAAGAACAATTTTTTATTCTTTCCTATAAGGTAAGGAACTTGCTGTTTTCTTTTAAAGAACACTTATTTTTCGTAATGTAAAGCAGATGTACTCAACCTTAGGCTTTTTTACATCAAATCAGGAGAGTTCACCTGGGCAGAGAAGTTAATCTCTTGTCTATTGCACGCTTCCAGCAGCTGGGGAGCCCAGTGGTCACTCTCACGTGGAGAGATGAGCACATGGCCAGGGACGGCCAATGTCGACGGGCGCTAATGGCCAATGGCTCCCTGGTAAGTTGGTGATTGTGGAGCAATACATCTGCCCTAAACCTTATAGCCCACCTTATTCTAAAAATCCTTCTGGAAAAAGCATGTATGGGACCATGATGACGCTGAATGGCACTAATTGCAGTCCTTTCTCTGGAGACCTCCTTACCTCCAGCCTGTGTGAGAGCTGGGCATGGGCTAGGCTGGACACACACCTTTGGTCTGTGCACCCACCACAAAGTCTGTGCTCCCCACCTACAGGTGCCAGATGTGTGGTGCCAGCAGAACTTGCTCTTTGATGTCCAGTGAGGTCATAGGTGTGGGGAGAACCAAGCAGAGACAGGACACTTCAGAAGGTCTCGGGAAGGGTGGGTGTCTCACCTACTCCCAGTTACTATCAACGTGTACATACTGGGAGGAGGTGCTAAACTATCAGAGACAATTTTTTTGTGCAAACAGCAGGTAGACTTAACATGTTCTTAAGCCTATAAGCAAAGATGTTTTTAAAAGCATTTCGGCCGTAAGGCATTCCTCCACATTCCTTTTGGGATCATCTTTGATCCTTTACTATTTAAACATATTTATATTTGAGGCAGTAACATTACTGTCACACCCAAAAGCGTTTCTTTTATGAATCTGCACAGATAAAGCTACATGCTATATTTCTTTTCCTTCTTACAAAAACTGTTTGAAGGATGTATTTATTTGATAGTCAAGAACAAACCATGGAATAACTTGCAATATTTAGCCCCAATACATGCCTCAACTTTTCTAACTTGCAATGAACCTTGGAAAGAAACAGCTAGATTTTGTATTAACAGATTTAGGACAGTGTTTCTTCATCAATGGAAGATAAGTAAAAATTGGCATTACATGCCATAATAACTTCATAATCAACCAACCAATCAGCTAACCAATGAACAGCACCACAACATATTTAGCTAAAAATATTTGAGCAATTTCAGCTTGTTTCTCTACACAGAAAACACTGAATTGGGACTAATAGGAATGACTAATACGCTGATGATGGGCTTTTAGCACCATAACAGCAGATTGATAAGCTTTTAACCGGGTAAAGTAGCTCTGTATGTACCTACATTAAATGTTAGATTGATGACTCAGCTAACACTGATATTGAAATACTAAATAAGCTTCAGCTACCAGTTCTAACCCTGAAGAAAGGAAAATATTTTTAAATCAAGAAGTAAATTATGATTACCAGTATCATTTTAAGGAAATTACTTATTCAGTGGAAGCTCACGTGAATACTGAAGGTTATTAGAGGAAATTATTACTTCTTACCACACATTACAGGAATTATAAAACTTTCTGTCCCAATACATCTCTCAATGGACTGAAAGTTTTAATTATTATCTCTTGCTAAATAAATCTTAAAATGAAATACATTCACTGTCCAGAAGAAAAAAGGCGCTTCTTTTTTTTGGCTTTTTTCTATAGGGAGATGGCAGTAGAAAAGTATCACAATTATTTAGCGAAAATTTTTGCTATTTTATAAAAGTATATACATACTCTCATCAACATTAGGAAAAATATTTTTATATAGTAATTTACATACAGATAGATTAGATTAACAAATACTTTGCCATATTTCTTACATTTCCTATTTCAATATAATGTATTAACCGCTTGACATTTTGGAAATCCAGAACATCGTATATATGCCAACTTTTGAGGGGGTTCTAGTTGACAGATTTATTGCTAAGAGAATTTTGCCAAACTTACTACCTTTTTTCTCCTGAACCACGTATTCTGTGTTTAGGTTGTGTATAATTTATGCTTTTGAACAAGACACAAGGATTATAATAATTATACAATATGACCATAAGGCAAAAAAATGCTTTATAAGAGATTGTCATTACTATGCAAAATATTTATATTTACCACCTCAGTATTAGCTCTAACTTCTATTCAGAGACCTTTATTGTCAAATAAGTACTTCACTTTTTACCCTCTTTTTCTCTTAGTTTGAACATTAAATTCAATATTCACAAATGCACAACCCATTCTGCTCTAGAGTGACAGTTTGAATCCTGTAACTGTATCTTTTCTTTCTTGATGCTTAAGTAAACTTCTTTTGCTTAAGTAAATTTCCTCCAAAGGAATGAGGCACGCACACGGATAGTCATCCCACAGGAGGCATGCACGCCATTTATATTCTGGTTCAGCAGTAGAAATTTAAAATAAAAGTCAGTCCTTTCTCAAGAGTCAGTCCTACTGTGAGACCTTCTCTTTCAGATGTTTCCCTAAGCACAAAATTTCTTTCAGAAATATTGAAATTCCATTAGAATCGGTTCTTCACAAAACCATACTAAACCATAGGAAATTTTTACAATCACTCATTTTCTGCAACATTGTATTTTTTCCCAGAGTGCTCAAGTGAGAAAGCCATGAAGCTTTTAGAAAGAGTATGTCTGTATGCATGTGTGTATATATATAATTTACAAAGAATAGGAAGAATAGGTATCTCTGTTATTTACTAGTGATATATCAGTGACATTCCTAATAATAACTATGGTTAAATGAAGACTATTACACTAGACATTCCTAGTGACAAATACAGTAAATAGGACAATGATGCTGAACTCAAGCTTTTTGCCTGTAATGCAAAATGAATTGAACAATAGAAAGAATGCTTTTAACATTTTTTAAATTTTTAAAACTTCACCATTCTAGTTCCACCAACAATACAAAACCAGATTTTTGCTCCAGCAATTCAGTCTTTGACAATTTTAAATTCTGATCTTTACATATGACATTCAAAACTTGTCCAGAAAAAGACAATTTATTCTCAATGAGAAAATATATTTTATTCACAGAGTAAGCAAATCATTTGGATTAAAATTTCCTAACAAAGAAAATTTCATATAGTACACCAATGAATATACAAAGTTATAAATATTGGAAAATATGCATGTACAGTTGTCAATGTAAACATTATATGCAGTATATAGCAGTTACTAATAACCATGGTATTACTCTATAATATAACTTTTCTGAGGGATAGTAAGGCAGTCTTAATACCTTGTCACTTCAGTATCAAAATAATAAGATTTCTTTGTATTATGTCCCATAATCAGTTGTAAAATACAGGCATTCAAACAATAATCACTGGTTTTCTTAAAAATGAAGTGAACAGAAAAAAGTAGTGACGTGTGCCATAAGAAGATGCCATAATATAAGCAATTGAGCAATGATATTTTTATATATTTAAACATTTTATATGTTTAATATTGCCTCCAAGATATGTATTGCTCTCCAACCCATCCCCAGTGCCATTATAATGAAAAGTGCAGATGCGTATGGGAATAAATCTCCTCATTTTCCTTCCATACTATTTTTGTTGCAGTTAGAAATTGTAATTTCTTCCCACTCTTCACCAAATACTCATTTGAGCTGTTCTGGAGTAGAAACTAGGCTACAAAAATTCCTACTCCAAGACTCTTCTATTGGAAAGTAAAAAACAAAGTTTTGTCCAAGAAAGTGTAAATTCAGATAAAGCAAATGCCACTCTTAAAGTTTTATTGTGGTCCTTGCTGCACCACTTTGGTCCTTCCCTTGAGACACATGTCTAGAATTTGGATCATGATGACTTTTCTGGGCAACTCATAATGCTTCTTAATGTACCATGGTCTTGTTTGGAGAAACATCACAGAGACTCTAAAGAAATGCAAAGTTGAATAACCTTTTTCAAGACTAGTTGGAGCAAAAGTGTTTTGAAAACTCTCTATACTGTAAATATAAAATACTTTTAAAGCATTGCTGTACTGCTACACCTGAATGCTTTAGTTAAAATTCCTGTTAAGAGATGCAGAAAACAGCCACGTCCCACTTCATTTAAAGTCATATTTTTTGGCTTGGATTATGCAATTTAAGTGTAACCCACTTAAATTATCATTCACATTACATAATCACACATCTTCTCAGAGTACTTTTGACCAGTATTTTAACTGTGGTGTGCAAAAATAAGCCAGCAAGAGAACACCTTTAAGTACTCTTTCACTTGCAACACAAATATGTAACATTAAGAGCAATCAACAAAGAATCAACCAACTACGATGACATAACATTTTGGCTTTCTCCTTTCTCATAAAGGAGGAGCTTGCTACTTCCCACAGCATCCAGATCTGCATGATAGCTGCATTCTGCTTCTGGAGGAATTTTTTGCAACGAGGATAGCAAAGCCAAACAGTGTACAATTCAAATGGCATTCCTGTAAAATCTCTCTAGCGTAGCATGAATATTGCTAGTATTTAAATACAAAGAACATTAAGGTCTGATCCAAACACCTTCTCTTAATTTCAAGGCTTGCTTCAGATCCACAACTTTTAACACATTCCTCAACTGATGTCTCTAAGCAACTAAGTATCACAATATGATATGAAAACTAATTTACATCCTTTTTTTGTCTTTTAACCAATATAAGCAATTTGCTAAAGGGATGGACTGAGAGTCCCCTGTCCTGAGAGAAGAAAGCAAGCAATTTGAATCTGTAAATAACTACATTTGACATCAAATGACCTATTATAATTGCAAAACAATTTCCAAAAAATGTGGTGCTCTTAAACTCCTATATCTTTGTGTAATTTACTCATCACGGCTAAATGTCACCCCAAACTGATCAACTTCAGTAATGCTTTTGTGAGACATTAGTATCTATATCTCCATCTATTTCAGTTCTTCTTAGAAAAAAATTCAGACTAAATACTCAGTCACAAACTTCCCAACACCTCAGAGTCAATGAATCAAAACTGAAAATACAGGTTTTTTTACCCTGGGAACTGGCTTTTTTTCATAAAAACTAGTACTTAAAAAGATACACAAATATATGTATTTTAGAAGACCTTTTTACTGAGCAAGAATCACCCCTTGGAAAAAAAGTCAATCAATGTATTTCAGGTCTTATTAGATTTATACCTCAGTTTCCACATCCATTAAATTAAAGGGCTCTTTTAGTCTTAATTAGTCAATAAGCTTAAATATTTATAAGCTGTAGGAAGTAATATTTATAAATCACTTATGCACAAATTAACAGCCTACTAGTTTGGGCAATGTATTCTTTTAGATGTAAGGTACTTGTTAATGGATGAGGCAGTTCTCAGTTCCACTCAGAACCGCCTCATCCATTCCGGCACCTTTTCTCTTAATGCTTGAGGGACTTGAGGACTTGAGGGAGCAAGTGAAGTGGCAGATTTATTGATAGGTGTGCCCATACTTTAGGATAAATGAGTATTGCTCAAACTGCAGATCAGTTTCCAGACAACATGATTGTCAAAATAATACCTTTCCCAAGGATATCAACAACCACCCCTACAAGTTCTATATATTTTCATACATATTTTCATATATATTTTTCCAATCAACCACATCACATTTAGCTGAATTAAGCTGAAAACCTCAATTCAATTTTCAATACTCCTTTCCCTTATTGTAATCTAGGNAAAAAAAAAAAAGGGGAAAAATTTGAAATTCGCACACATAATGATAATAGTATGTTGTCCATCACAGTCATTTTTATCTATAAATAGCTGGACAGGAATAAAGAATCATCTCAGCAAGAACTGAGTTGCCCTTTAAATGAAAATAATCATCTGTCTCTTTCAGTCCATCAACTGTGTATGCAGTAGGAAGTCTCACTCCCAAACATTATCATGACTCATCTACTTTCTTTTCCTAATACTACTGTTCTTTTACTTTTCAAGTGCAGTGTGGATAAACCCAACACAAGGTGCAATGCTGCGTTAAATCCCCCTTTCTAAATCTGCAGATTTTAAACCGTAGTTACCTATTTGCATCCATAAAGTTACCCATTATAATCACCGTGGTTACAAGGTTCCTTCACACAGGGTGCATGTAAAACTTGCTACCGTTATCCATGCTAACATTTGAAATAGTGTGCAAAATGGTAAGACTATGCTAACATTTGAAATACTGTGCAAAATGGTAAGACTATAAATAGAAAAGGTTGAGCTGTCTGTAGCCTGGAAGTCTCCCAACTCTTCTGGAAACAGAGGAGTTAATCAGCCCAGGCAGTTGGGAAAGCTCACAGTGAAACACAGGACTGTACTGCAGATGTGTGGAGCGTACAGAAGGTGTGGCCCATGCTTTATGCATGCATATTTATCTACCTAAAATTATACGGCCTTAAGATTATTATTAAACAATAACCTCCTGGAGAGGAAGAATTACACAGCCCAATGAGGCCTACCGCATTTCTTAAACCGAGAGCCGAGAAGAAGAGAAGGAAAAGCCTGGGTTACTCACGGTTCTTTTCAACTCTCCACCTTGACCCCGCTTTTATTCTAGGCGCGATGTCCACAGCAGCAGTTATGTCTACTAGCCCGAGCAGCAGCAGCACTGACAGCACAGCCATGCCAGGTAACAAACAAAAATAAATCACTTCTACCTGGAGTACCGATAAAGATGAATTAGAAGACTTTCCTTAGGAATGAATAATTGGAGCTAACAGCACTTACTCAGCAGAGGCAGAGGGAGATGTAAAATAGTATTCCTGGAAGAAATGTTTATTAAAAATTTCCATTTCCATTGCAATTCTTATTTCCTTTATCCAGGGAATTTAAAAACAGAAGAATCGTAACAGCTTCCCCTAACCAGGAACCTCTGACACTCAGATGCCAGAAGAGATGCACTAGCAGCTTTCTGTGGTCCCTGAGAAGCCACCAGCTCCTCACCTGCCTCTGCCACCTCTCAGCCCTTCTCAATGTTTATCAACATTCCCCACAGCACCTTAGCAGGGGACACAGCCAGGCTGAAAACGGAGGAGTTTTTTCTCCTCCACTGGCATATTTTGCTGCAGTTGCACAGAACTGATGGCACAGGATGTTTTAATGTAGCCACACAAAACTCATTACATTCATCAGTGGGCATAAAACCACAGTTTGTAAAGCTTCCCACTCTCCCCACAAAGGGGGACAAGGGAAGGGAGGAAAAAAGGATAAAATTCTAGGTTAAGAAAGAAGGGCTTAAAATAAAAAAAATAAACTTTTTTTTATTATCTGTTCAATAACTCTCTCTCTTATTAAGGAAAAATATCTTGTATTTCTAGGGAAAATAATATGAATACTACCTCCAGCACAGGTTTTTGTCAGCAGACCCTGCATGAATGCACAGTTCACCAATTGTAAAAGAAGCTCTGAGAATTTATGCATAGAATCTATGTTACCTAACAAATCTTTACCCTCCAGCCCAGCAGGCTCTGGGCAGCCACCCCCACTGCAAGAAACCTCCAGTGCTTGCAGCATTCAAGGCAGTATTGTTGGAATGTATTTAACCCTCTACCTATCCAGACAGCTGGATCAGAAACTTCCCCGTTTCTGGTGATCAAAACAGTCTCAAGGCAGAACTGTAACAAAAATTACCTGCTAACCCTTTCACCACAGCTATGAAATCATTCCACACGACCTGTGGAGGCCCAAGAAAGCTTCATCCTGAGAGCTGAAAATCACTATGGTAAGACTAGAGTTCTTTTTATTCTTGGTGATGGAGGACTTCAGTTTGGACAAAGTCTACATTAATATTCAATAAAAGAAATTGCAATTGTTCTTTAGCATCATAAGCATCAGCCTCAGGAATACTTACAACTGTAACTTATTTATGCAATGGTAAAACTTATTTTCTTACTAGAACAGCAATTAGCATTCTACAAGTTAATCTTCTGCCTCCCCCATTACATATTGGCTGTTGTGTAGATGCTATGGCTATAACTGAGCTGCAGAATTCAGAAGCTTTTTGAATAAATTACTGGAATTAGATCCTAGATATAACTTTAATTACAAAGAAAGGACACACAAAGTAAACTAATTTAGTCTCAATAATGCACCTATTAGTTTATAGTGTTTATAGCCACTGCTCTTTATGAAATCTGAGCTCAAAATAATTACCGCTACTGAAATAATCCACAGTCACCAGTTAAAGTGTGATCATCTGAAGACATTAATCTCTAGAAGTTCTTATGTTAGTGATGATAACTTTCCAAAAGAGGCCAGGAGCAATTTTTTACCTAAAGTTGTCAGACTTCAGATGACAGCAGTGATATTGTATTGGAAAGTTTTTCATGACTGTTAAGTTCATAGAAACATAATAACTCATGCTTCAGTTCTTTAAAAGGAATGCAGTGTTTCTTCATTTGGACCAGTTAGATAAATTAGGAAGGGAGATGTGCTCTTATTTCAATTCAGGCTAACTAAATTGTTCAGTACAAACAATGAGGCATTTGCAGCAGAGGATGTAAAGAACCGGTGACTGGTCAAATCTCCCATGTTACACATTTACAAGTTGTCTTCAGCTTCAATCTGACCCCAGCAGGCCCCGCTTGGCTGTTGCCCCTGTGCAGATGACCAGGAGGGGGCGGTTTCCACCTATGGACCCAGTACTGTATCTGGGCAGGGAGAGACTCACCACTTCCTTGTCTCAGTGGAGGTTCCCTATGAAGAGGTTTTGTCCCTTTGCCATCGTTTTATTCTGCAGGAGTCACATGTATGGGATAAAGAACAATGGAACATCAGTTCCATAACTGTCATCATGCCCTTGCCCCCTAGAAAAAATAACTCTTATGATAACATACAGCAATAAAATAAATTATTAGGAATTTCAGATTGCCTTTTTTTTTTAAAGCACATTCTAACTGCACATGCGTCACCATCTGAACTCACTCTCTAAAGATGACTCATCATGTTGCTGGTTATGTAAGATACCTGAATGTACCAAATTTCTCACTGCACCAAAATAGGGCACAGGAAAAAAACCTCAGTTAATACAAGGTGGTCCTTTAGGAGCACACTAATGGTAACGAGAAATGGTGTCATCTACTATGAATGCAGAAAAAAATGCCTTTTCAAATATCAGCTGCAATTTTGAACACTAAAACCAAAAAGCTTTGTAATCTTTCAGTTGGAAGTACACTGTCTGAAGGACAGAAATTAAAAAAGAAAAAAAAAAAAAGAGAGAGAGAAAAAAAAAAGAAAAGCATGGAATTCCAGAATGAGCCACAAAAAACCAGATCCTAGCCAGAAACTTGAGCTGCCTCCCGGAAGAAACCCCTGCCTTTGTTAACCTTTGTTTGGTCCCAGATCCAAACCTCATTGAACTTTGTTCTGTGCTGGTGTTTCAGCAGACGTCTGCTGAGCTCTCAAGCCACAGAGTTTGGTACTTAATCTAACACAGAGTGTATGGAAATTTTCAGAATTGTAAGCCAGATGGGTTTTTATCTTACAAAACTAATGGAAGAGTACCTTCATAGACAGAAAACCTGAATGGACATTTTTCCACAGGTTGCACCCATTTATCCCGTCACAGAAGAAGGGCCTGTTGCCTTCAGAAAAGCTGCCCTATATTCTCATGGATGTGAAGGGATTCCTGAAACAGCATCTCGTAAGTCACCATTTTTCTCTTCATTTACACCAAAAATGCAGTCAGATAGTGAGCACTTATCACTGACAAAGCTTTTATATCACCTTGTCTAACAGAGTGCCTCATGCACAGTGTTGCTGGTTAGCAGGATAGCGGACAATTACTGCCACAGCAGCAATGCTGATCCACTTCCTTCCCCACTAGAGTAAGAGCAAGTAAAAAAATTGAGCTGATTAAGCATTCATCAGTGTGAAGCCCAATAAAAGGTGGCCTGCGCCTATGTGATTCGGTGTTTTATAGCTCATTTAACCACTTTCAGTTTCTGCTCTATAATTTCTGCTCGTGTGAGTTCCTTAGCAATTTGAAGGCTTATTCAAAAAGCCATGTAATTAATTCTGGAATTAGCCATGTGGACAAGCTTATCAGAGATGCAGTGGACCACTTGAAGATGTTACATCAAGACTGTATGCCTTTCTGACTTCTATGTAACTTAGTACGAAGTTAAGGACTAAAAGATAAATTTACAAAATGAATTTATGGTCTGCGTTATGCTAGTTCTATCTAGCTTTAATATATGTCATTCTCTAAAATCTTTAGACATATTTAATTTATTTTCTCCTCAGCTTTCATTATGCCCCAGCCTTTTAATTTCTGTTTTAGCATATCATAGATAAAAGTCACTAACAATTTACTGCACAGTTTTTCCTTGGATCAGATGTCTTCCAAAGAGCTATTTCTCCGTAAATGGCAGAACTTTTTCTAAAGTTCTCTCTCCCTTCATTAGAGACTTCACTTTTACCTTTTTCTAAAGGGTAGCAGAGCTCTCTGCAGCATCTTGGCACAGCCTTCCTTGAAGGATTTGAAAGAACTTTCCTCTCCTGTGCACGGGGATACTTCATTTATTGAGACATGATGAAAAGTGCAGCCTCTCTCACTGGGAGCCTGCAAGGCCACGAGGTCGGCCCTCTTGCGCACAGCAGTCCTTCTCCACTCTCCTCAAAGCCGAAGGCACTTCCTTACACAGGGACCCTTCTGCCACCTCTTCTGAAGAACCCACCACTGATTGTTTTGGAAATTGATGACCTGGTAAAGCTTTTTTTTTTTCACAGAGATCATGTGCTGCTTTAGTGCTGAAAGAGGACAGACTGATGAGGAAGAGCCTGGCCACTGTAGCCTGAGCTCATGAGTCATGCTCTCCTGGAAGTCACACTGACTGGGTCATCTTGTAAGTAAGGGCATCTATTGCTCTCTCCCTGCCTTCTTGTGGAAGCTAACAAGCAGCCCTTTACGGTCCTTGATTTTAAGGCATCTCTATCAAGTTTGCAAAAGAAAGCAGGTCTCTACTTCTGCAGTGCAAGTCCTACTTGTCCTACTTAAGCCACTGCCGCACAGTTCTTACATAGCCTTTGATGCATTTCCGCAACAGTCTCCCATTTTAGAAGAAAGACTAAGTCCGGCGACTATCAGAAAGCCTCTGTGAGGCAGCCATACAGAGACCTTAAGGCTTGACAGGACAACAGTTACAGAACTCATTAAAACTAAAATAACACAAGTTTTATTTTGCAGCCTCTATGATTTTAACAACTTTGGGGAGATTAACTCATATGCAGCAATTGTTTGTCATGAAAAGAGTGTAATTCTGTGAAGTGAAGAACACGCTTACATAGTTCAGCAGCATGTGTGGGGAGCAGAACTACACACCATTTTATCCCTACAAGCTTGGGGAAATGGTAAAGTTCCCAGATCAGCGTGGTAGAGGTTCTTTTTGTTTTGCTTGTAATATAGAACTATTAAATGCAACAACCAAAGGATCCTGAGACTTTCTGTAATTCATGCCTACTTTTTTTTTTTTTTTATCATCCAAATGCATTAAAAAAACGCACAAAATTTACCATCTTACTAACATACCCTTTACCTTTTCTGCTTATGTATTGAACACCATCAGTGCACTGGACACTGTATAAACGTATAAATTGACATTACCTCTCCAGTAAAGACTTTATGGTCTAACACAACTATGTCTTAAAAATTGACACTTATTTAAGGGGCACATGTTTGTTTTTAATTTAAATTTTTAATTTAAATTCTCAACCACAACAATATACATTTTTTTAGCACCTTTTAAACTCTTGGTGGTAGAGATAAACAAAGATGTGCTGCAGAAAAAGATAAATACAAATCCTTAAGCGCATGTACATGCATCTATGTATACGTACTCCTGCTAATAAACTCACAAACGTATAAACAGAGCAAGAGTTGCACAATTTAAAAATCAGTTTTGCTTGAAGCAACATTTGAATAAACTAACCTTGGTTTGGGTCAACCAGCCTTACATATAGACTCGTTTACTGTACACAATTAACATGGAATAAAGTACCTTTCAATGAAAAATTTTAACAGTTATTATCTGACTTTTTGAAGGAAAAAATATATTTTCTCTTACCCATGTGCTTTATCAATTTGCCGTCTATCCTCATGCCCTCAATGTAACACAGACTTTTTTTATTATTTGTTTTTAGTGCGAAGTCTTAGGCTATCAAGTATAGAAGAGACTACAAATCAGATACAGAGATCAAAGAATATTACCAGACTTGTTTTTTCCATCTGGCTACAGGAGAGTATGCCTTAGACAATGTAAAGCTAAGTCAGCAACTATTGTGTATCTTATAAGAAATTCCGCATTGCTTGCCTAACTACTATGAGAAAAGCAAAAATTATGACTGTAGTTTTTTCTTATCTCATAACACATACTTTTTTTCTCTTTGCAACAGATGCTTTAAGTTCATTGGGAAGTCAATGAAAGAAAAACTGACCCATAAACATGTAACAGAGAAGGGGTTTTGTTGTTATTTTTAAGAATGCAAAGGAAATTTCTATGAGGTCTCTCCAAACTTGCATTCATGCAAAAAATAATCAGGCTTCCTAAACAAACTAGACATCTGAGCCAACACAACTGGCTACATGAGAAAACACTTCCTGAGGGCTGCTATTTGAGCTGGAGGTGGCTAACTTATCCTTCATACCTTGGTATCCCAGATGGCTTTATGCATTTACAGTTACTGCTTAAAAATAAAATAAAATAAAATAAAATAAAATAAAATAAAATAAAATAAAATAAAATAAAATAAAATAAAATAAAATGTAGCCAAATGGCTAAAGAGCAGAGGCACTGGACACACCCACCCCAGCTGAAGTACGTTATCTGAGCAATGCTACTAAGTCAAGTTTCTTCCTCTCTATCTTCTCCTACAGCTACAAATGGCTTCTATGCAATACGCAATGCAAATTTGTTGTTTCCTTCAAAGCAAAAGCTACAAGCAGACTCTGAATTGCAACACACCATTTAGTCAAGAAAGCATGACTTTCACAAAAGCATCGCATCTCAGTATTCCCTGTTACCTCTGGTACTAAATCTTCATTTCAACAAAACACCTGAGTACCTTGCAAGAGCTCTCGGGACTCCTATGCAAGCTTGTATTACAAAATAGCACCTTGGTCTTTTAGTGGCTTGACCTCAAACATGTAGTCATAGCATGGCTTTTCATAATGATTATTTAGGATTTTTATGCTTGACTGTACAACTAACAGATCTACACAGTTCTATGTGAACTAGCATTTCAGCATAGCCATCATTTTATGTTAGCATAAATGAGAAGCTGTATGAGACTACTGCAAGAATGCTTCCCAGATCATGATGATAGTAAAATTTTATAAGATGATGTCGGTGTTTTTAACATCAAATGTGTGGATTAAACATGTCCCCAGCACATTTAATGTATGCAAACATTATCTATTCTAACAAACTGGTAATCTTTTATCCTATTCAGGCAAATATAGGAGTGTTTGAGAATTATAAGGTTATGTTCAGACAAAAGTAAACACAATAAAACTAAAATGAATAGTGTTTAATGTAAAAAAAATGCCATCCTACTCAGCTCTCAAAATAAACTGCTAAACTGTGGTCGCCCTTCTGTTTTTCAAAGAATGATTGTTAAGCAAATCTGCCAGGCCTATTTTGCATTTTTGTATTTACTTTTTATCACACAGAATATAATCTTAATTGGCTTTAAGAAAGCATTCAGAGATCAGGACATTTTATGATCGCAAAATGAAAAACAGAGGTCGTTCCATTTTTTCTTGTTTTAAAATGTCTTCCCTTTTTGCTAATTGCTCTTTACTGAAATCTTATTTTCTTTCCACCTAGCTCTGGCTTCTTCATTCTCCATCTCAGTGTACCACTGTCTTCTTTTCCAGTATACACGCTGCTTATCATTCCTCACCTCCTTCTTCTGTGTCTCCAGTTAACCAACCCCTACTCAGCACTGACATGCCACAAAGAAGAGGTGTGAAGGAAAGGTAGTTGGGCTGAGAATTGTGCCGACAAGAGTGAATACCAGATGATGAGAAACCAAGGCGAGGGTGGCATATTTCAGCAGCTGATTCTGAGTAGATGACATGAGATAAAAAATGCAATACACGCTAGCCCTGTTGTACATTTCAGCTCAAAAACTAGAAACTGCAGCCAGCCTACCAAGTATTTAAAAACCTATGAAATTTATCCCAGAAGATGGAGATATTCCGGGCACTCATCTGTTCATTTAAGAAAAGAAATTGCTTTTTACACATGCATGCTGAATGGGGCATGATGTTGGAATACAAAATCAGCTGATTTTTCCTGGGGTGGATGGCACAAGAAGTATGGGGAATGACTTTGTGAAATGGGCAGAGAAAAGGGATTATGACAGTGTTTAAAAGATGGCATAAGAGTCTGGATGCACTTTTTCTGCATCTGCCAATGCTTTTTCAAACTAAATTGCAATGCAGTGAAGGCATTACACTATCTCTATCCAAGCGGGTGAGGGTATTTCCTCCGCAGTGCTTCCATAACTGATCTTCAGAACAAGAATGAAGGTCAACATCTTAAATTCTAGTAAAAAAAAAAAAAAAAAAATCCCATGTGAAGGACAACTTTAACTGGCAATTGCATTGGTGTTAATGAATGTATTTACAAAACCAAAAAAACTACCCACAATTTTGCTTTTTCCATTTTAGCAGGGAAAACGTAAATCTTTAATGTTGAATTTTGTTATTAGGAAACTAAGTAACTTATAATAATTTTAGCAATTATATGGCTTGTGTCCAAAATGGTACCAATAATTCACTGACTGTAGCAGAACTATAGTGAACTATGAGCATCTGGTCTCCTCTGCTTTGATCAACATTTTCAAAGCGTACTTGAGAAAGATGGATGCTTGTTCCTATTAAGAGAACAACGAGAACTATGTTTCCGTGTATCCAGAGAAAAGGCAGTAATACAATTTTCAACAGTCAATGCAAGTTAGTGGTCTGACTTCTATTTGTGACTCTGAAAATCTCCCCAGTGAGATTCTTTGGGTTAATTAGAATTATGCAGTAATCTCCTAAATTGGAATAGAATCAATAAACTAAATGAAAAACATTTATCTTTAACTCCAATTTAAGACCTGAGTTGATAGAATTAAAAAAGTTATATCCTTAGTAGCAGTACAGAAATAAAAAGGTCTCACCACTAGCTGATAAATCATAAAGAGCACGGAGCTAAAATTGATATCTAAAATCTCATGACAACTCATACAACATGAAATTATGTATTTTTCTGTGGGTTGGTACATAGAGATACTCAGAACATAGGCCACTGCCTGGCTTTTACTTATATATCTAATTAAAAAATAGTTAGCTGATTCAGGACAGCATTTCTCTTCAAGTTTCGTCTGTATGTCTTCCATCTGTACGCAGATTTGTTAATGGAGATCAGCTCAGTGACAAAAGTATGTGTTTTTAATGAGTTCCACACTTTCTAATCTAGAAAATTACCAGTATAATATATTGGTTGTTTATGATGATATAATAACTAAGACACAGGATAATAAACATTCTTAAAGATATGAGCGACTTGAAATTAATAACTTCAATAATAAATTCTATACTCTTCTCATAATATTTATTCACTGCTTCCAATATAAGTTCTGACTCAAATAATACACAGAAGCTTTTGTTATTTGTTAGATGAAATTTCTTATATGCCACTGTAAGGCATGCTTAAGATTTGGGTTCATGTTATCATTATTATCTACCATAAAGAGAAGCATTATTTGGGGAAATAATTGAAAATAGATATGTGAAATAATCAGGAAATAACTGGAAACATCCAAGTGACTGTTTTAAAGAATACCAAATCACACTTGGAGACATTTAATCCTGACTGTTTTCCTTTGAAAAAAAATAAAAACAAAACCACCCATAAAATGCAAATACACCTTTCATTTATTGATAGGAGTTTGTTATGGGGATAAAGAATTGTACATCTAAGTGAAAGATGTGGTTTTAACAAAAACAATGTGGCTGTAATAATCAAATTTTCCTTACTAATACCAGGATAAAACAAGGCTAAATTATGCTATGGAAAAGATAAATTTTCAAGATGCAGAGTTATCTAGTAATACAATTTGCCAGCAGGATTTTTTTAAGAGATAAATTACATATAACAGAAAAATAAAAAAAATAGGTTATAATCTTAAAAATAAAATTAAAACCCCAAAAATTTAGTAAGGGAAGATGAGACAGTAATTATCATGCTTTCTCATAAGATGAGAATGATGAGTATCACGTTTTGCATTTACAGGTATAAATCCCTGTATATGAAAATTAATACAACCTGAATGCTGTAAAATGGTTTCAGTGCCTGCGGGTGTTACTTCACACAGAAAATATAGGTTTTTTTCTAATTAGGAAGTCTAGTCTATTCTTCTTCTCTTCTTTTTTCTTTTCCCCTGATTGTTTGATTTTCCATGTTAGCTAAGTTAACACATTTGCTTCTCACTTACATATGGACCTGTTGTCTGATACATTTCACAGATTTCTGCTCTGTTGACAGCTATTCTAGGTGCATTCAGAGCTATTTTAAAGAGGAAAGCTGTTAACATGACTTTCTTAGACAGGCCAGTTAAGACAACAGTTTCAAATTGATGAGAATCTGTAAAATACTCTGTTTTTAAAAAATTCAAAGCACTTGCTTTTTTTGCATTTTAATCAAATTTAAAAAATATTAGCAGTCACAGAAATACTGTTAGATTACTAGATAAAAGACTACATTTTTAAGTATGGAAATTATATTACTATTAAGGATTAGCAAAATATTGAAGTATCTTTGCATATTTTGTACTATAACATGGAAGAGTTTTGAAAGGAATAAAAATTAACCTCTCAAACTTACTGGGTTTGTGTACTGCAGCATTTATATGGAACCTGCAGTCTGTAAAAATGAAGCCTGTAGAATTATGGAGTATGACAGCCTGCCTGTGCCTTGCAAAGAAAGCATTACAGTCTTAAACTGAAGACTTGACGTTAGCAAAATTAAAGACCATGAGTGCCATGGAAGAGGTGAGTAAGTGCAAAGTGTGAGTGGCAGTCCTTGGATAGGGATGTACCCACACAGGCTTCAGGCTGACACAGTGGCAGTGACAGTCTGATGGAAGCTTACACTGGAAAAAGCCTGCCTATGCTTTTTTGTGGGGCCCTGGAAGTAGGCGATAACATTCCTGGCTGGCTCCCACTCTGCATTTCCTTTTCTCCACTGCAGACTGCTGCAATTTGGCTCATAATACCTAATACAAACCCAAAGGGCTGGCTCAAAGGTATTTTGGGGGGTTTTAGATACACTCAGTGTACATTATATAAATGAATCTCAGCCTTTGTATAAAGCAACACCTTTAACATTCATATTGGGTTTGGAGTGAACCTCTGCCTCTAAAAGTGTTTTTTTCTCTCATCATCTTCCAAGACCTACCATTAGCTTTTGCTGTGCAATGAGATTTTATTAATTAAGTTAAAAAAAAAAAATCAATCAAAGAGAAGCCACAGTCAACTCTGATGTAAACAAACTCCACAGAAATCAAAAGCATTTGGTTCACAAACCTTAGGGCAGATTTTGATCCCACATAAAACCCAATGACATCTGGAAATGAGGAAAGAGGAGAGAGAGAACCCTGTAAGAACAGCAGAGAGCTCTTCCCTTTGCTCACCCTCGATTTGGATATGTATTTACTATTTGTTTATAGTAAATAATAGATGGAGAATAAAATGAAGCAAATACCTAACATCTTGTTTTGTAAGGCAATAGCTTCTGCCCTAACTAGCTGCTACATTTCATAGCAGGCACTGTAAGGCCACCTGTGGATCCATTACCATTTATCTGTAATTTAGCCTATAAGCCCTAACACTATATGACATAAGTCTCTGCTTACAACACATGTTGGCAGTTTCACTCTGTGAGGTCCATTTACTGAAACTAAAGTGTTAGCACACAGCAAAACTGTGCAGTGTATACACAGAAATCCCTAGAGTAACTTTGTATTTGTAATCTGTGCTGCAGCTTGATTTGTTTTGAATTAGATATGTTTTAAATTCATGATTCTGAGATGTATGTAATTGCTTCATGAATTACCATGCTTATTGTGCTCGCTGTGTACTGTAATGCACTGTAGACCAGAAATCAGGAACTATTACTTTCTATGTCACAGTTTAGGAAATAGTATAAAAGTAAAAGGAGAGGAAAAAAATGAAACAAACAAAAAAGATGAAAGAAGAAGGAACTCAATGTTTCTCGAAGTCAGCAGGGGTTATAACCAGAGGATAACTTAATCAGCACTTAGCAGACCAATGAAACAGTCAATTAAATTTGCAGCTATGTGGAAATGTCTGAACTTTATTTCATGACTAACTCAAGCTCATCAGGTTGGCTTTCTAAATTCAACCCCAAAGAAAGGCTGGAAAACAATCAGTACTGAAAATTGTTTTTTAAAAACACATTTTACTGCTTTGTTTAATAAAGTTAAGACTGACATGTCACATGTCAATTAGTGTTAAAGCAAATGCCCATTAATCAGAAATTGCAGCAATATAGCCAGATTAATCATAAACAACAGAATTATTACATGAAGAAAAAACAACTTTCATTGGTAGTGGATTTAAACCAAACCTAAGAACATTTACACATTAAAGTATGTAGCCAGCTGAAATGAGAGCTATGACAAGTAACTGTAGACATTATGAAGATCATTACTCATACTTCACATGAAACATTTTTTCACACTACAATGCTGAGATGTGAAAGGCTTAGGGCATACCTTCTAAATCCTTTGCTATCAAATACAGACTTGGCTCTGTTAGTTCAAATTCCAAAGGTGAGGAGTCACCAGACCTATAAATATTCCTTTGATATATGGGAACATTTTTTTCATGTGCAACGCAGAACAATTGATTAATTACTATTCACAAAAGTATTGATTTATACCTCCGAATCAAATTTGTGCAGGGATAGAACCACGTGCTTTTGAACTTGAAACACCATAGGTCGTTGAGTAAATATTTGGCCTTGAATTAACGTGTGAAGTTCTGCATCAGCATTTTATAATTGTAGCACATATTTCATTTTTATTGGCAAACCACAACTTATTAGAATAAAAGTCTAATTTATACACAGCCAAATGGTACAATTTGTCAAATAGGAACATATGCACTTGGAAACAGTCAACCTTTTCCAGTAATTTCAGAATTTTTTACCATTCTTGAAAGGGAGAGGTAATGGGTTTTAAATTTTCTGGAGTTCATATGAATAGTTTCAGGCGCCAAATCTTTTATTCTATGTTTCTGTGCCAGCATGTGGTTCCTTCAAAATGCACCTTCCAGTTTTTACTCTTGAAATAGTACTCCATGCAAGATTTCTCATTCTGGCAGCAGAACACCCAGATTTTATTTTATCCTTCTTTCAATCTTAAGAATTTCTCTGACTCCTCATGCTAAAAAAACCCCAAAAACAAAAAAACCAAAAAAACCACCATGATATCATGCTATATACAGAAGGGAACTGTAGAGAAGAAAATCATAAGGCAGAGTTTTAAAAGTAAAATGATAAAAAGGACTGATGAAGAACGAAGAAAAGTTGTAACATCAATCAAAACAAAAATCAAAAGGAAAAAAAGAGCTTTTTTTTGGTCAGATTTTTACCAGGCACTTTGCTGGGAGCAGTAAAGCTGATAAACCATTCCAACCTTTGGCAAAAAAGGATAGGAAATGTGAGGTCTGAGAGCCAAAAAACTTAAAGTGTAGTATCAAAATTACTTTCTAAACCAAGTTCCTCATATAAAAAAAGTGATCTCCATCCCAGAGAGATCAGTTGCAGTGTGCTTGCCACTTCTGTCTGAACGTATCTTTCTAATTTACAAGATGGTTAAAAAACTTTACAGCTAAAATTGCATGACTTTTTTTCTCTTCAGGACTGAACTACCTGAAGATTCTCCCACTCAATACCTGCTTATTTTTGTCCACTTAATTTTACGTAAATCCATAAGGTAAATTTATTACTTAGTACTCTTTCTATAGGAACTCTTTTAAATAAAATTCTGTAAGATATTCTACCCCAGAACTTGTTTCTGAAATAATCTATATGGCCATAATTATAATAGTCTATAATTTAAAAGAATATAAAACGGAAGGAATTTACAAGAGTCTATATAGTGCTTTTAGCTTTATTTACCAAAAAACTTCAAAAAAGTAGTATTATTTACTCAAAACTATAACATAATTGCTTTCTCATAGGTCTTGACAAATAAAGCAGAATGCTTTATATACTTGACTTGCGAGACTATATTACATTTATTGCAGCTTTTAGAATATATCTATTCTATATTGTACAAAATGACAGTCCAAAAGTTTCAACCTAAGCCTAGTAAAGTTTTTCATCACTGAAACCATGACCTCCACTTTACATTTCATTCTGAAGAATATGTATATAGTTTGCTTGTTCATTTCTTCTTTAAAAAATTGAATGTGAGACACTGTATTTTTATTCCAGATTTTGCAATCTCATCTTAATTATGAAATAGCATAATTACCACTTAGGAACTATAACATTTGCAAAGCTTGGACATTTCCATTTTTACTAAAGTAAAAGTATTACCCTCTTATACTTAGTATATATTGAAAAACATGTGTTACTGCAGCTAACAATAATACTGGTGTATGCTCTAGAATACATCTCTCTGGTTTTAATTTTATTAGGATACCATATATGCTGAATAATATCACTTTGGACTGACAATTCATTCTTGTTCCAGCCACATAGTGGAGGTTGGGACAGCCACCTCCTTTTGGAGAAAAGGGAACACAGCAGCAAGTCTTCAATTAGCCATAGGGCCTGCTCTGAGCCCCATAAACACAAAAATAAAACCAGATGTCAGAGATCTGCAGAGGAGATTTGAGGATATCTTATGGCTCTCAGGCACATAATAAAACTCCAATGAAATTTTTAGATGAGGTAGTAGGATTTAAATATCACAAAATTCTCTCATGGAGTATTTTAAGTTGTTTCTACCTCATACAATGTCAAAAACAATTCAGCCATATTGGAAATAAATACTATTCCAAGTTGCGTTTGGGTTTTTTTCCTCACTCTCTCTCTCTGTCCCGCTTTATCTCCAAATTAAGGATATTGGAGAGTTATAAAGCCATAATAAAACCTGAACTTCAAAGAGAATGATACAAAATAAGATATGTCAAACTTCCAACACGATGGAAAGAGATTAAAGTTGTTTTTCTGTCAAATTAAATGCTATTTAGCTTTACTTATCTTCTTTTACTTAAAAGTAGTAGACAGACATTTTTAAAGCAGAGAATCTACAATCCAGATAGTGCAAACCTATGAAGATCCACACATATGAAGCAATTCTATAGCTTACAGTCACAAAAATATCCTTACAGAATACTACACGCTTAGAGGTATTTAGCCATATCAAGGTCAATGGAAATTTTTCCTTTGGCTCGTATTGAATGTAGACAGACTTTGAGAAAACGAAGTGTCAATGCCTCAAAAAGACCTATAGATCAGATGACTGGGAAAAAAAGCAAAGCACCACTCTACTAAAAAATGATAAATTCCAGAAAACATGCATGCAATAAAAATCCCCGCTAATGTTGAAGTGTTAATATCAAAATATGATATAATGCTATCAAAATGCTAAAGTATAATCTATCTTCCCTCGAGAAAAGATGTAAATTTGGTTTGACAAACTTAAACAATGTATGAAAATGAAAATGTAATTTATTTTAAAGTTTTAGATTGTTCCAGTTTTCTTTTAATAAAGACTGCTGGAGGTCAGCATTTGAGAAATATCCAATAAAGAATCTCAAGCACTTAAAACTTCTGTGATGAAATTTATAACATAAAATTTAATAATTTAGTACTTGTTATATTAATGTTCAATATTCTGTAAGAAGCATAGACAGCTGCAAAATTATAGAAAGGATTACATCAGGTTATTAAATGTACTGAAGTAGTTTTGTCTTACTTTAAATATGACATCCCTGTAGTGCTTTTTTCCTCATTAGTGTGTATGCTCAGGAAATTATTCAGTTTTCTGAATATAATTTTTAGGCATATTTCACCACATCATTCTTCTGAAATTTTCTGTATGTTCCATCAAAAATTAAAGACAACTTAATATTGTAATAATTTACAATAATGCATTTAGCTTTGTTTACCAAGAAAGTTTTAAAAAACAATATTATTTACTCAAACTTCAATCAGATTTACTATTTTTTCTAAGGTAATTTTTCCAGCAAAAACCTCTTTGATGGATCTTGTTAATGATATCCTCCTCTTTCAACTAATTTAATACAAGAGAACATGTTATAGTCCTCGCTTTTCCTAAAGCAAATGCTAATTCTAATTTAGTGAGGTTTACAATGAACAATAAACTATCAAAACACTTTTCTGTTACAATTACATTAAATATTTCCTTTGAAGTTTAAGTTCAGTTTCATTAAGAATTCTAAAATTTAACCTTTATACAAGATAACTATTAAGATGGGAGACTTAAGTGAAGCTTAGCTTCCACAGTGAATCTAGAAAATACATAAATTAAAAAAGTCCCTGTTCTCATTTGAGCATTGGAGGATTAATTTCTCTTTTTGTAATTCTAATTTTTAATAAGGTCTCTTGTAATGCCTGGAAAAACTGCACTATTAGAAGACTCTAGTGCCTGAATTTGTGAAAATATTTACTTTAAGCCAGCTGTCGGTATGTGGGTTTCACAGTCTCAGCATTTTTAAGTTAGCCAGGTGTGGGAATGAGGAGGAACAAGACCTGGGCATTTGATCCAGGCTGGCCAACAGGATTATTTCATACCATAAATAGCATATTCAATATAAATTAGATAGTTTGCTAAGGATTTTTTCCTCTTCTGTGATGGCTATGATCCTAAGATCTTCCTACCCAGGTGCTGGACCTCTGAAGCCTTCCTTTCCTCCCAAAGCCATAGCGCTCACAGTGTCTGACAACTGCTGTCCGCTGCTGGGAGTGCACAGCTTCCTACTGATAGAATTGGCTGAGTATGTTTTATATTGGTATTGGATCAATACTAGTTCTTTAGTATTATTAATAATAATTATTTAGTCTTACTCTATTAAATCCATTTACATTTCAAACCTCGAGTTTCCTTGTTTTTCCTTGGGTTTCCCTCCCAAGGTGGTGAGGGATCATTGGGTGATAGAATAATTGTCTAAATGACAATAAATTGTTGTAGGTTCTTCAAAACATAACAACCCCTTACTGAAATTTTTAGTATGTGTTTTGTAGCAAATAATTAAAAATATTTCTCCACACACAAGCTGGAGGATAAGAACATGCATCTGCCCACAGACAGTCCTCACTGGATTACAAGTGGAAACTTCAGGTGAATTGATATAACTGGTCCTGAAAAATATCTCAGACGTCACAACATGCCTACTGTTTAGCTGACTGAATGTCCAAAAAATGAAACAGAAGTCTTGGAAGTGCAAGAATATATAGAATTATCTTGTAGAAGAAAATTTCTGTTTGCAATATAATTTACAGAGTACAGAAGATAAAATGGTGAAGAGGACAGTAAAGTGATAAAAGAGACATGATCTCTCTCAAATTACCACATACCATAAATACAGTCAAGAGAAAAGAGGTTTTGAATTGATACATCACACAAGTCAGGAATGTCAAAACTGTACTTTCTAAGAGTTCATTATGAAATGTAACTAGCACTGAAATGAATTGTTGCGCCCTCCAGAAATTATATTACAACATATAGCTCAGGGATATAGTGAACTACTTAATATCAGTCCATAGAAAACAGAAGTGTTTTTTTTCAAGTCATTAGTCAGCCTTGGACAAGAAAAAGCCCAAGAATTGCATTTGTGAGGGAAGATGGGTTACCACAAGGAAGCTTATCCGTTTATTCCCCATGATCTTCATCCATCTTTTCTGCCTAAACTGAAAATGAATCAGATCATAGATGTCACAATTTACAGTCCAGTGTTTCAGTATAAAAGTGTACTGTGAGCAGTTCCGTAGCTGCTTAATGTATGGCTTATTCAGCTTCACAAAGAGAAAAAGGTGAGGTAGCAACTATTTTGCCATATGGTTGCTGTACCTTTTGTTTCTAGATCAGTAAGGGGGAAACTCTATGGATCCCTTTGGTTAGTCAGTGTCAGTTAAGCAAATTCAGGTCTGAGCTCAGGTTGTCCTGCCATTCCCGTGCTCATATGCATACTTGGACCATGGACCAGGAACCTCTGGAGGAGGAATGACAGTTCCTTAATTTGTTTGAAGGTATTCTCCTTCCCCTAGGCTGGGTGCATAAAGCCTGTGAAGAGATCAGTACCAGGTATCCCACACTTAAACATTCATAAATCACTTCCATAGGCCTTGGGCCAAAGCAAACAAGCCACAGTGCAGACTGGAAGTTTATGCCTGGCTTCAGAGCCTGTGTTTAGCCATGCTGCACAAAAAACTCTCTTGACCTTTAAGATATTTCTGTGCCATGGACATCCTGCCTCTCACTCTTCCCTCCATCCAACTCCACAGAAAGGGTATAAACTCCTAGTACTTAAGAATTCAGGTCTTTGTCAGTGAGTTATTCGGTTCCAGCTACATGACACAGCATGCAAATACTGAAAGGTTCTGATGTGATAAATAGAAATAAATTGAAAATTATCCACTGACCACATCCACATCTTTGTGAGTTGGGAATATACCATGCCACAGCAAAGAGAAACCCAAACTTAACATTATATTCACTCAAGAAGAAAAAAAAAGTTCCAATTGTAAGCCAGGAAAACTATAATGTATGCACCAGAGAGCTACTGCCTGTCACTGTAATCTACTAGGAATACAGTTCTTAAGCTCCATCCTTCTGGGCATGTGGGAAAAAGAAGTCATTACTGCAGTGGGAAGGGACAATATCCTTCTTTAAGGTCAGAGGGGCAACTTCTATTTGCTGGCATTCCTTAAAGTATGATGTGATCAAAGGGACAATCCAGAACAAAGCCAAGGCACAATTGCCTGGTTTATTAACGTCACATACACTGAAGTGAATATTAAATGAATACAGTATTAGGCAGCACAAGACCTCAAAATTTCATGCATATAGAATACATTGCTACGAATATTAAAATATTATTGTTGCTATTGTGATGTGTGCTACTAGAAGGGAAAAATATGATTACAAAGACAAGTGTGTCCATGCACACAGTCTCGTACACAATGTACATGATGCATTAAAAAATGGAATTCTGCAACAGCTGACAGGACGGGGAAATGAGGAGAGAAGGGGAGGGAGAAGAAGGGGGACAGGGGAAAAATGAAAAGAGGAGGAGTGAGGGAAATGTAGACCCCCAGGCACACAGCAACAATTTATTCAACCTGCCTGTTAGCTGTCAGGGTTCTTCAAGCTCACTAGAATATGTTCCAGTGCTGATAAAAAAAATATGTCACACAGAGGTGGAGGAAAAATAGAAATGCTTGTTGAAATTTGTGGTCAGAATCCATAATCTCTATTCAGCAATGCTTAGTAAATGAAAAAAGAACAAGCAGCAAGAAATACTTTTTAACTGACCTTCAGCTAGGGTTTTGTTACTGTTGTTGGCATTTTTTGAGAGACTGCTGGAGATGCACCTTTGTTTAACATTTGCATCTCATTTCCTCTATGGCTGTCTGCCTGTGTGTGCGGGTGCACATCAGGTTTTGGCTAATGATTTTTCTGATTTAAAGTTTAGTTAACTTTGTGTAAGTTGATGGAGTTTAAGAGATATAAAAAATGTTCTCTTTTTTGCTTTATGAATTCCTTGTGTTCATAAAATAATTTTAGGTATTTAGTGTCCAAATTTCAGCTGTGTGTTCAAATATTTACCATTTCTGTGTATTGTTTCTGTGCCTTGGACGAATATATAAATGGCAGAAGGGAAATTAAAAAACTCATGAGTGCCACGCAAATCTGAACATTTGGCACAAATCTACAAAGCAATGTATGTTTGCACAAACATACATTAAATTTTAATTTTTTGAAACAATTTTCTGGGAGGGAAAAACTATTTAGAGGAGCTCTAGGAAGAATTCAGCACTCAAAACAAAACTGTTACTATTCTATAGCAGCTTGCTTGTCATTAGTCACAGACATTTGAAAATCTACAGTGTCTATTTTAGTTAGCTTACTTTCATTCCCTACTTTATCATCCAAATACCTGTTCTCAGCTAGAGTTTCCTGAAGGTGTTTCCCTGCATCATAAGCCAATAATTTATGGCATAAGGAGTGTTTTTTTTTTNTTTTTTACCCCAGTGACAAGTAAAACCTGCAAAAGATGTCATTCATTTATTTGGGCTGAGCTTGATTCTTACAGGGCTTGCAAAGTAATGTTAAGGAATGGATTAATTAATAGTGTAAAGTAAATGAGATAAGTAATAGTTTAGAAAAAACAGAAATGGAGCTGGGACTCAAACTGTGGTGGAGATAAAACTGTTTGTGGTTAATGAAGAAAATAATTGGAATGGGTAAGTTTTACAACCTACTTTGGCTGTTCCTATCAGGAGATACGATCTCCCATATCTACTAGATGACAACTTAAAAGGGATCTTAGAGGCTGATAAAGCCCTCAGTGGTACACCATAGTGCTACTCTAACAATGAATTTACAAGTACATGGTAGCGGAAAACTGGAATCTTTTAACTCCTCTGACAGAGAGAAGGATGATTAGAAAGACAAAAAGCTACAGCGTCACACACACAAGTAACACACGCATAAAATTAAGGGACAGTGTTTAACACAGATGCTCTTGAAAATGCCCTTGGGAACACTAGCTGGTTGTAGTGGTGCGTTTGAACAGATCTGGTAAGTTTTGACCAGTGTGGCTAAAGCATCTAAAATATGATTTTCAGAGGTACTCAATGTGAAGTTAACAGATCTTGCCAAAAGCAGCAGGAGTTTTGAATGCTGCCTTCACAGAAAACAGAGTTGCATCATGGTTTCCTTTTGAAAATATCTCTATTAATGATTTGCCTCTGGCTGAAACAGTGAAGCTTTTCTGCACTATTAAATTTGCCACACAAGTAGTCAAGGTTTTGGTACCTGAGGATTTGATTGCTATAAATCCCATGGTAGGCAAGCTGTCACGCCAAATTCAAGGTAAATTTAAACCACTGCAGCATTCTGGGACCTTTTGATTATATGGGGTTTCACACCTGCAGGATGTTACATCACTGCTCTGGGCAGATCTATACAGTGCCAGAAGATAAACTGGTAGAATTCAATGTATTTGGTTTAATCTAAAAAGCTCAAAAATATTTTAAAATATGCTTAAATGAGAAAGTGCCTTCCTCTCTGTGATAGACGCCTGCAGCTTTTTCATCATGAACAGAAGGGGCCTGTCGGTTTGCATTCACTGAGTAGAACTGCATATCAGAAACAAAACATATATGGCATGGTTCCTATCTCTTTGCTTTCCAAGGATAAAGGAGAAGGGGCAGCTGACATTCAAAAAGAGCAGAGCTGTTATTTAGTTGTAGCATGAGTAAGGTTTTCTTTTATGCTATTTATTTGGCGCTTGTAATTGTGGACTCCAAGTTATCTTGGTCATCCAGAATTTGGGATAAATATTCCCCTGTAAGCTTCCATCATTATAACATTAAAATAGTTCTATAAACACAGAATGGCTGAAGTTAAAGCAGAGCATAAAGGATTTCTTCAGCAGTCAAGAATATTTCCCTGTAGAAAATTAACTTTTCTTTTTTTGGATCACATTTAGTTATACAGTTACAGGATAAATCTCTCTCACATATACTAAATTCGCAGAGGCTGAAGGTATGCCACTGATTGGATTTGATTTCTCACCTTTCTCAACTTCTCACCTTGCCGTATGTGCTAACATATGAAAAGACTTTTATTTTAAAGTGTTGTACCTTTCAGTTACGTACATTTAGCAGAATAAATATGCCTTGAAGTTCTGCTCCTAGGTTTAACAATAATTCTGATGAATTGGGTAATGTGTAACACTTTACATCAATCTTTTTTATTCTTCCAGGAAATTAACAGAGTTAATTGTAGATTAGATGACCTAGGTGCTTTGCCTTTTCTTGTGTAATCATTATGAGACTAGTCTGTCAAAAAAATTAAGGTAAAATTTCAAAGACGAAAAGGAAAGTGTACCTGCCAAAATGTCTCACTAATTAGAAATAATTTTAAAAGGAGGTTATTAAATACAATTTGTTCAGCATTTCATGTCAATGAAATATACTTGAACATTTCAAGCCCTTTCTCTCCGTTTTCTCTAATCACAATTTCCTGCATTGTCACAACTTGGGAATCCCAATGCATTATTTTTGCAAGTGCATGCATCTACATGAAGAAGTGACGACTATTCAATTTGTATCATCACTGCTACGCCCTATCTTTGTTCCCACCAACCGAAGAAAATGTTCTGTCAGCACAATGATAGATGGTCTGGAGTCAGAACAGTGCAATTAACCTTTCTTAAGCTTATTGTAATTTAAGTGGGATAATACAATTTGATTTTTCTTTTCAGGGACTTTCAAGTTTTAAAAAAATATTTTACAGTGTGCAGAAGCTAAACTCTTTCTATGTTTCTTAAGAAACAACTGTGCAATATTTGTATTAAACATTTCCTTGTCATTCAAAAGAAAAATAGATTATAAATTGTCCATAAAAATATAACACTAAGTATTAAGACCTCCCAAACAACAAAGTTTTAAAACACAGTTCAAATCTTGTGTTCTAATTTGTTTTCCGTTTTCCTGATTATGACTTTAAAATGCATTCTCTCAAAGTTTTTAAGCATTCCTCTGGAAGTTTACTGGCTGAAGAGTTGAAAACTTTTCTTTTAAATGAAGAAATAAAAAAAAAAACGTTTTAAAATTTTGATGTTGTTAGTATGACCTAGGAGCTGATGGAAATATCAAGACTTGAGACAAGAGTGCAAGAGGTAGAAGTGTTGATTAACATACACAGATCTTTTCCCAGACACAACAAAGGAGAATGAGCACAGCTGAGTCCACTTGTGACAGCTCCTGTTTAAAAAGGCTAAGTGAATTTTCAAAGTCACACAGGGATGACTTTGCCTTCTGATTTTCATTCCCTTGCTCCATTAGATCTCCACAGTGCTCCATACACATACTGACAGGAGGATGTGCATGAGCTAGTCCTGACTGACAGTTTTCTGTATTGTCATCACTACATAAGAAATAGTAATAGAAAAAAGGAAGTAGAAACTACAAAGCAGGTTGCATAAAACTTTGAAATATTACTTCCCAACGTTATATACCTCACGAGGTCAAAGTATAATTTTATCTCTTAGGAAACTTCTTCTATTTGCATATGCAACTTTCTTTCATCCTAGTAGGAAGAAGAAATAAAAAAATGGAGTAGTTCCCAGCATAACAGAAGATCTTCTTGCAAATCTTTGCTCATATTAAAGGGTGTGCAATTTGGTTTGGGTTTTTTGTTTTTAAACCTTGAGTAATACCACCGACATTACATGTCACAGGATTATATTTCTTAGATTAAAAGGGTATCTAGAAACTTCTCCAAATGAATTCTTAAATTGACCTACATTGGTCATTTCCTTTATGCTGGTCAGCCTGCCTCAGATTCAACAGACAGCAAGGTGCTGTATTGCAGGAGAGATGTTATCTGTGATTCATAATCCTACTCCTAGCGTCACCTCCCTGTACAAGAGCTAAGAAGTTACAAAATAGTTGTAGAGGCTGCCATGGTGAGTAAGGGAGATCCTCATCATACTGGCACCCAGCACTAAAGCTGACTCCTTTACAGGCTCTGACAATTACACTTTCAAATAAAACGTCCAGTGAAATAGAGCAGCCAGCCCAGAGTTAGAAACACGTAATCTTTCTACAAGAACTGAACAGGATATTGGAGCAAAACAATTTAGCATCTGGCTACGGAACCACCACTGCTAACTCAAGCATCACTCTAGACTCATATTGAAGCAACAGTCCTGGCTGGCCTAGCTACAAGTGAGCACTTCCTGGAGACTAGCGGGCTACAGAGGTCACTTTGTAACCAGCTAGCTGAAGAAACTGAACTCACCTGATAGTTCCTCCTGCTACACCTTGCCCTGTTGAGTGCATAAAGGGACTAACAGTTGGAATAAAACAGAAAAGTAGCAAATGGATGTCCTGGTTTTAGCTGAGAGTGAGTTAAGTTCCTTTCTAGTGGTTCAATATTTGGTATGAAAGGAATGTCAATAATGCATACAGTTTAGTTGTTACCAAATTATTTTTATGCTGTTCAAGGACTTCTTTCAGCTTCCCATAGAAGTTGCGAAGGAACATAGACAGAAAAACAGAATAAACAACTGAATAGTCCATACCATAGATATCACGTTCAGTATATAAATGGGGGTTGGCCGTGAGGCGGGAATCCACGATCAATGCTTCGGATGGGCTGGGCAACCAATTCACCAGGTGATGAGAGTAATTTCTGTTGTACTACTTTATTTGGTATATTTTTTTTTACCATTTGGATGATTTTTATTTTTCTTTTTCTTCTACCGTTCTATTAAACTGTCTTTATCTCAACCCATGAGGTCTTTTCTCTTTCCCTTTCTTTTTCTCCCTCTTTTCCTGCTCTTCTGAGGGGGGAAGGGATAGAACTGTGTGAGCAGCTGTGTGGTCTTAGCTACCAGCTGGGGTTAAACATCAACAATGGATCCTTAAGAAATTTATTATCAAGCCTCATATCTTCAGCTAATTAAATAGCTAAAATAAATTAATGAATGATTACTGATGAAATGGTAATCCATTTGTATCTCGTGGATGAAAGCATTACAGATATTGTTGCTGTAAAAACTTTCTATTTAGATTATTTTTTGCAGGAATAATGTGAATGAATCTTTATTAATTCTTTCTTACAAAAGAATTGACAGTACTAATTCAGAAAAGTGCACTAGCACTTACTTGAAGTGACTGAGGAGAAATATGGACTAATTTTATGTACCTTTGTGTACAGCATAAATTAAGATCTAAAGTCTAACTGAATTCTCCTTGCCTTACATAAATAGTAGGTTTTATGTTGATAATCTGAGATTTATCTTATGACTTCTCTCCTAATTTTACATTTCCTTTTCCTTGCATTGCTGAAATGGACAATTAAAGACTGATTAATGTCCTTCTAAATCCATGTGTAGAAAAATATAAAATGCATTATTTGATTTTTCTCCCCTTAAAGAAATAAAAAGAAAGCATGCTTTACATGCCCACCATATGGTTTGATAGCTAAGGCAGAGTTGAGAAAACTTCATGTATTGCAGCTTCCTACAAAATTTAATTAATCCCTCACACCACTATGAGTAAAGTAATGCATAATCCAATAGGACTTCATTCGTAATTTATCATCAATTATTGTCCCTCATTGTAGTGTTAAATAATGCCAACCTCATTTAATGTGTGAAATGAGTCCCATTGATTCCTTTGTCTTTGTAATTGAAAGGGACAGTCCCATCAGTTTCATTACAGATTATTTATCCTCTAATGCATCATACAAGATTTATAGCTTAAATATTAAAAAAAAAATCCATTGCAAAACACAAATAAACCTAAAGGTAAAATTTATAAGGTTAGTGTAGTACTAATATTAGGTTCAGCTACCCAAGCCTCTTGGAGACAGATAGCATATTAGCAGCTAGTACATTATTTCCCTGCAAAAATTGCAATAAAAGATATGACTCTAACTTAAAATCAATGTTAATACAGAGAATTATGACAATACACATTGCAGACCAGTGTACATTTCTGAAAAATGTACTTTCATAACATCTGTATCAGTAGCTATGCCAGTCACACTTGTGTCACGCTCTGATTTAGGTCCTAGAGAAAGCTGGGAAAGCAGAAGCATCCTTATGCAATCATATTATTTTTGGCTTAGGAAAAGAATATGCTTTTTAAGCAGGCAATCCAAACCATAGATAAGAATCAGTCCTCCCTAATAAGTATTGAAATTGCCAAAGGAGCTTACAAATATGAAGGAACACATTTACTGGTGAGGGCAGTTAACTCTTTGAATGCTGGAATAGGTGTCAAAATGTCGTGTAATAATATCAGTACCTATGCAGATGCTCAAGAGCCATAGTAGACTGTAAATACATGAGTAATTATGTCTTTTCTATTCAGAGGTTTGTCCTGTTATATTATCCCTTGTTTCTAGAATATTTTAGTAGTGTTCTGTACCAGCATGGTGTACTATCTTGACCAGGAATCAAAAACCAGAAAAAAAGTAGCACTTAGCTATCTTGGAGAAACCAATCACCTGAGTATTCATTGAGTTCAATATTATTGTTATTCATGCATGGTAGACCTACTTGTGACAAGGAGTTATGGACTAGAATTGATTCTTCACGTTAGGCTTTTAGAATGAACCTTTGCCTCTAACGTGTTATGTATTTCCCTGGTGTGAGGGTCCAGTTTCCTTCCCTGCCTTTATGGACAGAATCAAGGCAGAACAGTACCTGTAATGTCATGTTACCTTGGGACTCCAGTCTGTACTGCAGCTCAAACCCCGAGATTATCTTCACTCTTCACATGTTGGTTCACGTTCTGGCTTTCTTGGCAAGAAAATTTAGATACAGGGTAGGTACTGACTGAGGCCTAAACTTTGCTTTTATGGGGAGCCCGAGTTAAAATGGTTCAAGCCCGGTTATTCAGGCAATACAGATATACTGTCTTCAATTTGACAAAGATAAGAAAAGAAAGTTAAAAACAATCAAGCAATTAGCATCTCACAACCAAGAACTAAGCTGAAATTTCTCAAATTTATCAGGAGGTTAGTGAAATGCACAAGACAGTATAGTTGGATATTTTGTAACACATATTTCCTGCTTTCCATCTTAAAGTACGTTTTATTTACTTGCACCTTAGCAAGGTCTGTCTAGTTAACTAGAGTTCTTCCCCTTATGTAGTCTGCTCTGTCTTAAAATCCTTTCTTGAAAGATCAATATGTACTTAACATTTATATGACCAAAGGCTTAGCTTGAAATCGTTGCACCTGAATAGCATTTTCATCTTACATTTTATTTCCTCCATCACCATGTCAGGCTTACATTTCTGAACTATTTGTCCTCCTTTTCTTAAATTTTTTTTTGTACCTTCAAGATGGACCACTTTTTTTCCCCCCAAAATGGCAGTCAGGAAGCTTCCTGGACTATTTAATGCATACAAGACATATCTAAGTGTTAGTTTGTCCTTTATGAAGCAGTAACAGAGTTTCATTAACAGACTCAAGCAAAATTAGCAACCATTAATGAGCCTTGTCATACACAACAAATTTTACTTCTTAAACTTAACTACTTACTGCATAAACTTTTACGAAGTTTGCTTCAATATTTTTATCTGAAATAATAAAGCTATCCTCTATTTTATATTCTAGGTTCTCTTACCAATACTTGAATACAATATAAATAGAAGCACATTTCTAAATGTAATGGTCCAACAGGAAGGAAGTATTAAAGGCCAAAGATTTTCCTAGCCCCTGAATTTTTGAGGAAGAAAGGGAAGAAACCTCTTCTCCTACATAAACATATACACAATGGTATCTCAGGTTTCCCCACCCTCTGTGAATACTGAATCAAGTGCTTTATAACAGTATAGGAAGGTCAATGGTCTTAGACTACTTGAAAAAGAATTTTAAATGCAGAAGTTGGTATGAAATCTGAGTGGTCCCTGGCACCAGCCTCCCATGTGACAGATTCCCCCCCCTGTCCTATCACAGCTCCCTCATGATCTTGAAGGAAAGCCATAAGCTGCTTTAGCTGCCCCGCTGGGTGGGGAGCAGAGGGGAAATCTCAGCTAAAGGTCTTCAGGTTTTTACACAAAAAACCTGCCGTAATTTCCATCTGGGAGATGATAGGTTTAACAGAAAGTTCTCTCCAAAATCCAGGATGTCATCTACAAATTAAACAACAGACCCAACAGTAACATGAAATGAAAGAGAAAGGCAAAAGATAATGATGTTTGAGGGCATTTAAAGAAATGATATAATAAATAACAGCAAATAGCAGACAAGAACAAAGAAAACAAGGTGAGGAGTGAGAGGAGAGCTGAATGTAAAGTACAAACAAATGAACTTCTTCAACCTTCTTTTTGTCATTTTTGATACCACAGAATTTTTTACAATGTTCTGCCATACTTTTTCAGTGTGCACTTTGGGACTTCCTTATCTTTAAACACTTTTTGTCACTATGGACATTCACATTTGACAATTCCACATTCATTCCCCATTTCAAGGCACTGTCTATACTTTTGTGCTACTACACTCTTGCACCAAATTGAATAATCATTTCAATATTTATTTTTTTTTTTGCTACATTCAGAAATATGTCTTAAAAGATCTCTGTAGAATTTTAAGACAGAAATCTCTTTATGGTTGGGTTTCCCAGTATTCTCAAAATAAACCCATTCTGCTGTCTTGACTGGCTTAGAATGGTCTGCATATTCCCTTGATTAATAGAAGATGTTTATATACCTTCAGAATAATATTGAGTCTATTGAGTCTGTCAAAAGCTTCCTTCACATAAAATTAAATTATGGATTTACAAGATACTATAACTTTTTCACTAGTTCGTTTTTTGGGCAACCTAGCTGGACGAGGGAGAATGAATACAAAGTATGTACTAGAAGTAGATACCTTTTTACTAATTCATACCTTACATTATTGAGTAGTATTTTCCCTTTGTTTCTTGGGAGCAGAAAAAATGGAGAGCTATGGGTGTGTTGTAATTGGAATCTGAAGGAGAATTTGTGTTTATGTTTCCTATTGTTCATTTCAATGTTCCAATATAGTTTCTCTATGATATCTGGTTTGCATTCTGAATTTCATTAAGTCTACTGGAATGTACTATGAAATATGAAACTGTAGAAGCACACACAAACAAAAAAGCTTAGCTTCTTTCTGCCCATTTTCTTCTGTTCAAAAAGAGTACATTAATGCCACCTGAGTGGTAAGCTTTTATATATAACCTCTTCATTTTGTATGTATTGAGTATGTTTTACTGCAAATGTGATTTCTAAGAAAAATATTCAGCTGTGTCTATGTGGAATCTATAAGGAAATTCCAGAGTATGGAATTTAAAGCACCACCCCAGCTAAAGTGCGATGCTTCCTTGCATGTTTCATTCTGAAGGGTCATAAGTCCCTACCAGTTTTCATCTTTCTTTGAAAAGGTAGTATATATTTCAAATTAAGTAGGAATACAAAGGTCAGAGTAACTAAACTCAACCATTTTGCCTCTGATATAATATAGGAATATAATCTTCCACTGTAACAACAGAAAAGTTCTTGAAAGACATAAGTAAAATTTCTATTTTGCTTACAGAATTTACCCTTTTTGTGGCCCTTTGAAAGCAGTCAGCTTCCACAGTATTCTTCTGATATGGTCTGCTGAATAATGGCTTTCTGACTAGAACAGTAGAAATACTTCTTTTCCACTCTGCTGGTAATGACAGCAATTCCAGAAAAAACATCAGATGGCATAAACCTTTTCCTGTTAGATTCTTTTCATATTATAGAATTTTGAAATATTTTTTTCTATTTAAACGTAATGGAATTAAACTGTGAAGCATTTTTTTTTTATGGAAAGAAAATTAAATTGTTTCATTTACAAAATCTCAAAACACAGAAGTTTTTTTTAAATTAATTTTAACCAAATTATGATATTTTTTCTTTTATAAATGAAATGTATGTTAAACTGTACAACCATATAAGTAATATACAATGTAAAGATTTTCACTTCTGGTCTTCATTATTATGCATTGACATACTTATTGGTCATGAACTTCAATGGAGCTCCACTAATATATACCAACTAATGATCTGCTCAAAATTTCTACAAATACTTTAAGACCTATATCCTTTCTTTCCAGCTTTTCAGAAAAGGACCTGGTAATCCTCATGGACAGCAAGTTGAATTTGAGCCATGCCCTGGCCATAAAGAAGGCCAAGAACATCCTGGGCTGCATTAGGAGGATTGTTGCCAGCAGGAGAGGGAGATGATCCTTCCCCTCTGCCCAGCACTGGTGAGGCCGGACACATGTGGAGTACTGGGTCCAGTATCGGGCTCAGAACAAAAAAAAGAGACATTTAAGAGAGTCAAGCAAAGGGCCACTAAAATGACACTAAAATGATTAAGAGACTGGAGTGTCTCTACTATAAGGCAAGACTGAGAAATCTGGGACTGTTCAGCCTAAAGAAGAGAAGGCTTGGGTGGATCTTGTCAATGTATAAGTATCTGAAGGGAAGGTGCAAAGAAGACAGAGCCAGGCTGCTTTCAGTGGTTCCCAGTGACAGAATGAGAAGCAAAGACCACAATCTAAAACAGCAGAGGTGCTGTCAGAACATCAGGAAACATTACTGTACTGTCAGGGTGACAGAGCACTGGCAACAGGTTGCCCAGAGAGGTTGTGGAGTCTCCATCCTTGGAGGTAGTCAAAAGCTGCCTGGACATGGTCCCGGGCAGCCTGCTTTAGGTGACACTGCTTGAGGAAGGGGTTGGATGAGGTCCCTGCCAACCTCAGCCATTCCATGATTCTGTTATTATAATACAGGAATGTCTAGCCATCCTAGTCAAGATTGCACATACACAGTCAAGACAATCAAAAGGAACAAAAGTATAAAGGGAAAGGTAACTTTGCTTGCTAGAATAGAAATGAGCACACCTGAGTCCCACAGCAGTGCTGTACTGCCTGGAGCAGAGACTCTCAAGCTGTGGTATTCAGTAGCTACCCGTCTGCTCCACCTCTGCTCCTCCAGGTATGCCACAAAATAAACTAGATCCATGACCAGAAGCTGTCATTGCTGATAGACCTGCCTTCACTGCTGCTGCTGAAGGCCTGAAAAAGTCTAATAGAACAGACACTCTTTAATTTTTACATATATACAAACAGAACATATAAAAAAGTATTATGGAACTCTTGCATTCCTACATCCTTCAGAACTACAAAATTCTTTGGCTCTTTAAACTACTAAGTAGTATCTCAACTACAGACCACGTTCTTTGTGGTAAATACCTTATACAATCCCAAGGTTTATCTTCTTTAAATTAAGCTAGCCCTCAGAAGTTTAATATTTAAATCAGGATTACTTCTCAACCAAACCAACACAGGCTGCACTTGAATATTCCAAATCAATGCATGACTAACAGGATTTTTCCTGCTGTAGACTTACTAAATTCAAATATAATCTTAGCTACTGCTTCCTTTCTACTGATTACAGTCAAGAATGTGGCAACCTTTGCTGCTTGGGTGAACTCATTCTGAAATCTTAATGCAATTTACAGTACACCCTGGGTTAATCCTTTGTTCAATATTGCTGAAGTGGCTTTTTCACTGACCAGTGGTTTTGAGGAAAGCTCAAGACATTATCAGTTAGCAATCATAAATTAAAGCTGCTTACTTTGAAACTCAGTTTAATACATATAGCTCAACAAATATTTTATTCTGTAAATATTATTTTTTTAAAGTGTCTTAAGATATTTCATTTTATCCAGACTATCCATTTATTTAGATGCTGGTACCTTACACAAAGGAAATTCAGTCAAATATGTTTGCACATTTATATACACTCAAACTACATATTCAGTAGTTTCAAAGACAGTATCAATATCTGATCTCTCTATTTTATATCAATGGAAACATTCTCCAGCTTTGTCATCACATGAAGAACTTCATGTTGTTCACATTCATAATGTGAACGACAAATTCTGTAGCCTCATTTACAAAGCATCTTCCTCTTCTGATGACTTTTCTCGCTTCCTGATCAGTGAGTGAGTGAAGGTAGCTTCTCCTAAAATACAGAGGCTGAGTCACATATTTTGATAGCAACTGAAGTGCTTTTCTTCCCCATTGTAGTTTAAGGCCAACATTTGCAGGATTCTTCAGGTTTTACAGACTGACTCTCTTAAGGGCACCACAGTTGCTTAAGAGTGAGTCAAAAATGCCAGAGACTCAGTTAACTACTTCACTTTTCTCAGAATACACAGCAAAGGTAGGTAAAGATTCATACTTTTAATAGCCAATATGAATGTTGTGACTGTTCCCTTTTTGTGTGATAGCAATGCAGACAGAAGGCAAACCAAAAAATATTACTGATAGATCTTCTACTATTTACAATGGTATGATATAAAATTTTGTCCCTCTTACACTGAGCTGAATTCCTTTGGGGGGTTGAATAATGATCACTGTCTCCTAATCCCTGCATGAGGCAGCTAAAGTAAATTGATTGAATAGCCTATTCCCTTTTGTCTCTTTTAAGTCATTTGCATGCCTTGACCAAATAAATGCATCTTTTTCATACTCCCCTATAGTGCATTTTGCACGTGTGCTCACAGCTTTCTCCCCCTTGCTTGGGGACAATGCCTATTTATGAGAATCCTCTGGCAGCTCTTTTCTGTCCTGAGCTGCATTGAATACTCAGATGTTGTAAGCTATGTCTATCCCTTAGACCTGGTAAGAACAGCACAGAGCAGATGGAGGTTATTCCTGGGGCCATTCCTTTACCCTTTCCTCAAATTCTCCTTAGAATTAGACTTAGTTATTTTCACAAATTTCATGCCCCCCTTAGCATAGTATCTAAACACCGTATCACTTTTCGATGTACTCATGATGCATCTGTGAGAAGAGAAGTATTTTTATTCTCCTTGCACTGACCTGGACATGAGGTATGGAGAATCTAAATGGAGGAAAACTCCATTACGGGGAATTCCCATGTCCTTACCCAATTCTGTAAACGTTTCAATGCATTAAGAACTGAAAAGGAAATAAAATTATCTGTTGTATCTGTTTGCCTCTTCCAGAACAGGTCACAAGAACACCCAAGACATAACACCAACCTGCTTTTGGAATAGGGACATTAGCTGCTACCAGACTACGTTTCCACAGCATTAAGGTCAACAAGTAAAGGCTTCAAGTAGAGAACTACATTCAAAAAACTCAAATCTGAACAAAGTTTTAATCTGAAATGCTACAACTAGCTAACTCTACAAGCATAGAAATATCCTTGTTTGTTTTCTGGGCAAAAAAGCCCCAACATTTTAGTTACACAAGTGAATGGTGGGATAATATTTTGGAGCAGAAGCAGTACAGTAAAATGGAGAGAAGAGTATTTGCTTTATTTTCCTGAGTAACTTAGCACAAAGTCATGCTCTAACTTTTTATTTTCTGTTTTACAAGTGGGAGTTTCCATCCCATTCTCTTGCAATGCAACTGAAGAAGGTCACAAGTTCCCGGGTGGCCATCTTTTGAAGGCAACTTCCATTCTTGTTCCTCTGAGCTCCTTTGTATCAGCACACACCAATGTCAAATGTAATTGCTGAACATAAAAACATTCCTAAACAATGAAATAAATGGGTATTACTAAACCTTTAACTGAGCACTGCTTATTATAGGAAGCGTTCTAGAAAATACACTGCAAGAAAAATTATCTTGAGAAATTAGTAAGGAGAAAATGTCTGCCAAACTATAATTTAACCTCATCCAAAGCAGAAAAATTAGACAGAACAAATATTTTCCATTACAGTGAACTGTTAAGTTAGATGTAAGAGGCTTCTTTTTGTCTAGCTGTTGTTGACATTTCTGTACACTAATTTCTAATTTCAAAGCAGATCAACCTAAGGTTATTGCCTATCAAACAGGGGGAAGAAGACCTCTCCCCAGAGCACAATTTACATGGAGGGAAAGAAAGAAACTTAAACTTCTTTTCATTTTAGCCCTTTTGTGTTAATCAGATGGAGGCAACAAGATGGATTTTAGCAAGTAATGACACAGTCTACAAGTGGAAACAGGTCCAGAGTGCTCAGCAGCTCCAGTCAATGTACGAATACATCTGCACAGCAGCAACCTGATTGCAAATACACAAATAATCCACACACCCCCACTTTTACTAGAGACTTCACCCAAATAGTAGGCTTTTTATCAACTGAAAGACAGCATAGTTCTGATAATCAGGACAGAAAATCAGAACACATTAAGCAAACGTCAGCTGTAAAACTCTGTTTAGACTGCAGTGAAGTATAAAATAAGAACTACTGCTACACTGTAGATATCCACCCAATCATTTTCTTAGAAAGTACCTTGAAAAGTGTTACAGCCAAGATTCATATGAAGAACTGATGTTAGTCAAGCCAAAAGTTGATCAGCCTTTGTTTAGTCACCAAAATTAAAGGTGAGTCAGCTAAGTTGGGGAAGACTAGTTTTAGTTTTTCACTTAGTGTTTTTCATTTGCTTTTGACAGACATTTCTGTAATGTTCATAACTTAGCCATCTGTATTGGCAGGAATCACACACTTAGAACTGATTAAGTGCTGTTCCATTCCATAAAAGTGTGACCTGCTACCGAAATTAAAGATAGAAAATTTATTACAATGAACTTCCCATGTATGTACTTGCAAACTTTCAGAAATGTTCTGTAATACACACTCACACTTAATTTTCATCTGTTGGACAGATTGCTGTGGAAAATGTTGAAAAGTATCCCATATGTTATACTAAGGACTGATGGCATTTTCACTACTGGCAGAAGTGATGATAAACATCTGTCAGCAGCAGAGGGGGACTAGACTGACTAGAGAATTTGCTTAAACTGTTTATCTTTATATAAAATCAGAGCACATGGTCAACTGCTGAGATTAGATGGGAGATTTACTCCTACAGCAGTCAAGGTCAAAGTGACCATCCCATTGAAAAACATACATATAATGCATTGTTAGGTTTTACCAAATGTTTTAGTTCTTTCAGAAAACTAAAAAAACAAGCTCCCTGGGGGAAGAGCTAAGGGACCTGTCCAGGCACAGCCCTCAAAACCCTTGGCACCTTCTGAGTTACAGGACAAAGTTATTTTTCAGTATTGCTACCTCTATAGCCAGGGGTAAGGATGGTTCTGCCACACGTATTATTAATAATCAATTAGTTATGCCTCCAGTTTACTGGCTGACATTGTATAAGGTTTTTCCCAACTACAGAAGGAAAAATCTAATAAAATACAATCAGTGAATGTACATGTACCCAAACCTGACAGACAACAAACCACTTGTGGAACATTTTGCTGAAATGTGAGGGGGTGTTAGCTATGGCATCTGTTCAGCTGGGGGCCCGGTTTTGAATGTAGCTGTGTGAATTTAGGATAATCAATTAGGTAGGGTGTCAGTATGCCAGCACAGATGTCCTCAGTCAATTGCAGATAATCATCAAGCTCTTTGAAATTTCCAAAGGAGATTGCATTACTCTTGGGACACCCTTGACCTGCCATCAGGAAAGGTTTCCCAGATAAGAAAAATAAAAGGATCATATCCTTTCATAGTGCAGCAATATATATTACAGGCTATCCATAACCTTGAAAGGGTTAGAGTGATGCACTGAGAGCTGGATGCATACTGCAGGATACAAGAGCAGTGCTCCACCTACACCCCCGCACCCCCCCAGTATGAAATCAAGACTTCACGGCATTATATGATCAATGGCAGCAGTGATATCAACAGATATTTTCCCTCACACTATTTTTCCAGGAAGACCAGCAGCTTCATGGGTATGTAGCTTTCACAAGGTCAAACAAAGGGAGAGGGTTTTTAATTTCAGTACATGCTTATTCAAGATGGCACTTGAAATATAAAGGACTGTGTGTGGAAAAATGAGACAAAAGTTTGTCTTACAGGGACTACCAGAAATGCTTTCTCTATATTTCAAAAACTTCTTAGGTAAGAATAAAACAAATTCAATAAAGTTTTTCCCATATCATCCAGCTTCAAATATGGTATTAGAAATTTTTTTAGAGCAAATCAAATGTATCAGTGGTAACAGCTCACAAACAAAGATGTCTTGATTTCTTTAAAAGCACAGGACAACTTTTGAAACTGGAAGAATATCTTGGCGAGAAAACACAAATGAGACACCTTTTGTCTTAATCCATTACAGCACAAAGGATAATTATAACAGAAACAAAAGCCAAAAATGGCCCCCATACCAAAGAAAGGATGCTGGATCCTGGGGACTATTTAGACTTGTGGTCACCATATTCTGATTCTTAAAAATATTATAAAGACAAACTATACTTTTGATTTTTTTTGTTAAAGGAATTACTGATCTGCAGCGATGGGACAAGCCATAGAATTGAGAACTTGTCCACATGGGAAAGGACATGCAAGCAGAGGAGACTTTTATTCAGCTCAGGTGCATCTGGAAAACCTAAGGAGGGAGGAACATTTCCACTTGTTCTAGAAATGCAGTTTGAACATCCAGGCAATTACTGAGTGGGCCAGCAGGTTGCAAAAGCAGGTATTAGCTACTTGAGACAAATTGTAATGCCTCCAATTCACACTACTCCAGAAGAAAGCAAAGGAAAAAATAATAGAAAAAGAAAAAATATTACATACGGACTCTTGGGCAACAAAGATAAACACAGAAAAATAGGTATGCTAGAGTTAATCATGTCTACATTGTAGTCAGGGCTGTGTAGCTGAGAGATAAACCAGCCAGTCTTTATCTGGCTTGGCTTTCAGTAGTCAATCAGTTCTGACAGCGTAGAGCTCACCACAGGCTAATTCATAAATAAATAACTTCTGTTATATAGGTAGGCCCTATATATATATGGGCTTACTTGGGTATGCATTGCATCTCCTGTTTTCTAAGTGGGGGTATTCACTCTTCACATACATTTGATTATTTTCTCACATGGTTGACTTAAAGCAGTAAGTACCTAGCATATACAATAGTATATAGTTTATTATTTTTATCCCATTAAGCATTAACCAAAGCAAAATAAGACATAAGGAGTATTTTTTTTGTCTGCTGTTTCTGGACACTTTGGATAGCTTGCATTAATTTTTTCAGCAGTTTTGCCCATTTCAGTAAGACTACTATAAACAAGGAAGGAGACAGTTTGAGTGCTCTGTTCTTAAGTACTGATATAAAGTGTCAGATGTTCTGTAAATTACAGCAAATTGTTCTCATACAGTCAGTCTTACAAGACAAGTGTATGAAAAATGAAGTATTTCAAATATATTAAAGAAATTATTTTCCAAAGTTTGAGCATCTTACTGTATTGGTCAGTTTTTATGACCCTATTGTATAACAATACTGTTCATTTTGATGCTGAAATATCAATGCATGAATTCCTCTAAAATAAAAGTTAGACTATATAAAAATGTTCGCACAAAAATTGGAGAAGTTTAACTTCCTCATTCTTTCAAAGGAGAGAAATAAAAATGCACAGATCTTCAATGTGAGCTTTGTGAGTCTCAAGAAACTGATGGGATGGCAAGTTTTATGCCAATGTCATTGATCGGATGTCAGCGTCTCGCAGGACTGACTTAATTGTTTTGGACCAGGTTGGACCACCCTTATTCTATTAAGAGCGTAATTGATTTCACTGTGATTACTTGCAGAGTCAAGCCCTATCCAGTATGTGTCAGAAATGCAGGCTCCTGCCTAGTAAGTGAATGCAAAATGGCTGTTCATATGAATAGATGAATAGTCTTCCACCTTTACAATTTTATTTTTTTTTTAATACATACTCTGCAAAGATTATATCCTTCAGTTGTGTAACATGGTGTTGGTTGTTTGGTTTTTTTTTTTTTTTGTTCTTCCCAAAATTGCCATTAACCTACTTCAATATAAATATTAGCATATGTTCTGCTAACGTGTGACCTTCTAACAGGCACTGTACGTTTCTGTTAGCAATGAAGGTATTTTCAATACAAGAATGCTTGTGTTAAGACAGTCCAAGTGATAAATGAGATGCATATTAAGCCTTAATTGTAATTAATTATAAATACACATAACAACGCCCATGTTCAGTACCACATTAAAAAAAGGATTGGTTTCTATTAACACCTATCAATGTGCAAGGTTTAGATAACAGTACAAATTAATACAGAAGAATGCTAAATACAAAATCAATGAACTTCATCCAAGTCTGTTGAATAATGAAAGGATTTTGAGAACACCGTTGTAGTTAAATGCCTGGTGTATGTTGCCCTCTTGTGGAATGCGGGATAAACTACAAGCTACTTGGTATTTACTTTTATGATTTTGCAGTGATATTTAGTGATTTATTAAATTAACAATGAAAGTAGTTTATCGTGATAAACACTGAGTATATTCTGTAGATAGCTACCATTGACATGGAAAACTAGGTAATTTACTCTAGTAAATCAAGTTCACATACTGCAAATTGTAGAACCGTAGAATATTAATATTTCATTTTCTCATTTGGAAAAAAAACAGAATAAATATTACATATAATTTTACACCCTTGTTGAAGTTAAAACTTTTGCTAACCATACAAAACGGTACTTTAGAATTTTTATCTCTGTTATTGAAAATTCAGGCTTCGCTCACCTATGACTGCTGCTACTTGTATCAGATATGACATAAGTAGAAACCCTTGGATGCTTCATATTTTGCTATCAAATCACTCAAATTGTTTAGGTTTAGAGTAATTAAAATATTAACTTTCAAAGAACAATACATTTAATTTTTTTTTCAATACATATTTAAGAGAGAAATATTTTCCTCATGAACCAAGAGGAAAATCAGGAAGTCTGAATTAAACATTTAATCAAACATCACAGAACTAGAATATAGATTTTAATGAAGCTAAGAGAAGAATCAAGAACTTCAAAGGCAGTTTAACACAGTATCAGAATTTTTTTTAAAAGTTAAAAATTGAAGCATACCTGAATTTTTCCTGGGAATGTCTGCTCACAAAAAAATATGAATATTTTAATTCCTTTAGAATGCTTCCTAACAAGGTAAGCTACATTTAACACACTTACATAGCATTATATTTAGGGCAACTTCAGATACCTCATAGAGGTTATTTTTCGTTGTTTGAGATTTTGGGGTTTCTTACCATTTCAGTTTGATTTCAGACATGAGTCAGCTTAGTAAAACCCTTGTGCCCTTGATCAAAGATTTCCATCAGCTGTGGACAAAGGTCAGGTGTCCATGTTAATGTTATCAATGGCCTCTGATACTGCTGACAGCTAGGTGTCACTGATACCTCTGCAGGATCTGATGGATTTGGTGTGACTGTTTTATTCTTCACCCACTGAAGTTTTATTTAGTTTAGAAAAAGGGGGTGAAGGGAGGTTGTGATTAGCTAACACATTTCACCTCACCCTGTCCCATGACCCTTTTCCTAGTGCAGGCACAAACTTAACACTTGATTTGCCTGGCAGAAACTGATTGAAGAGGCAGGGGGGCCTCAAAGTTTAACTGGTTGGTACCCCTGGATAGTCTCACAAAAAAAAGTAAATTTACAGGATGTTTGAATTCTTTCAATATATGGGATTGTTTATGGAGACTGTGAACGACTTGGGACTACAAAGTCATTGAGAAATAGTTGTATGAATGGAAGTCCTCAAGCTTTCTTCTGTTTCCAGCAACCCCCTCCACTCCTTTCTTCTCCTCTGCAGTTTTTGGCTGCAGTTTCTTCCTGCCCTAGGAAAGCAATGATTTATGAGTATCTTATAAACTCAGGTTATGTTGACTGATAAGGCCCTAAAAACACTTGCTAGCAATTTCAGATGATTATTCCATGTTTCTTTTAGCCCAGTTTTCTTAGAGTCTGGTATTTCTTGAACTTTTAGCTCAAAATTTTATCTAAAACATCTCTTAAATCTTGTTCTGTGCTTTTATAGTATTAGGATGTGTATGCTTGTGTTTGGGTGTGTTTGTATATGCCTTCTAATATACACTCATACATGCTTATTGGACTTAATTTATATAAGCTACTCCTGCTTCACAGAAGTGTGTTAAAGGCAAATGGTGTCTGCAATTTTAAATGCCTTATGATTTTTCTATTACTAAACATAGAAGAAAATACAAACTTAATGTTATTAAAGCAGAATCAAAATTATTTTGTAAGGTCTATGCTAATATCAGGTAATCTGATCTGACTGAAAAGCAATTTCTTTTTTTTTTTTTTTTTTTGGTTGGCTTTGTTTATCAGGGTTAGCCTGATCAATTCTTTGAGCTGACTGACCATGTAGCTTAACAAACATTAATGCTGGCTCAAGGGAAGTGGAAGGGATACCTGGCAAAGAGCACTGGGAGAACACAACCATTCCTTTTGTCAACAGTGTCAATTTACTTCGACTTGATCAAGACGTGAAGCAATTCCACAGTTAGATGACCTAGGTGAATTGAGGCTTTAGTGGTTTGAGGTCAATAATGCCCAGACTTTAAACCCCAAACCACCTACATTTATCACAAAGCATTAGGCTCACGTGTTCACAAAGAACAGCAGTACTGACACAGCCCCTGCCCTTTCGACTAGCTCCTGTAACTTTATTCATGAAGAAGCATCATGTAGCAGAACTGATCTCCGCACTGGAAATGTATGGATCATGAAACTTTAAGAGCAATTATTGTAACATCCAAACCATGGACAAATTAAAACATATATTAAAGTGACTGCTTTTATATTCTTGCTTAAAAGCAGACATAAATACAGCACTAGTAATTCTAGTAATATCCAAGTGGCAATGACTCTCATTTCAAATAGCAAAACATATTTTCTTGTTATTTCTCACTTAGCCAAAACCATACTTTCATCTTAGCTATCTGGTAAATTATCTTGGGAAGGCGTCATTTACAATCCAGAGTCATGCAGGAGCAGCCAAGGTATTTGACATTTCTGTTGATTCTGACAAATGATTCATACAGAGCAGAAAATCATCAGTGCACCCAAAACATTTTATCCACAAAAAAAATGAGAGAAATGTGAACAAAAATGTGAAAAACAGTCATATGTAGCACACAGACAGATGGGAATATGCACATGTACACAGAAAACTATGTCAAATCTCTGCAGCTGTCTAAAAGATCTTTTGGCTTCTCTGCAAGCCAGACACAGGCAAATCAGCGTTAGCAGTTTGAGTCTTGACCAGGCTGTCATCTTGGTCATTCGAAGTCTTTATGAATTTGGTGTTATTAGAACTTCCCTGTGGGGCTATCCTGTCTATAGGTTACTTCTGCTGAGGAGAATTAGAGAGCTTTATCTGCAGAAAATTAGATGACTTGTGTGAAATGCTCCAAGGAAAAATTCAGACAATATTCAATGCTGCAGTTAGCACGGGGAGAGGGACCTAACCTCCAGCATCACTGACATCTCCTGCATTTTCTCAGAGCTTTAGGTGAAAAATACTAAGGGCTGTCCACACAAAAGCTTCATAAATTCACATATTGGAAATTGTACAAGAATAAAAGGATAAATCTTAAAAAGCTTGTCTGCACTTGAATGCAAAAGAAGAGAAAAAAGATGAGATTCTACATTCATGCTTCAAAAGTAAATGGTCAGAAGTAAGCCTGTTGTAATAAAGAATTAAGATGACAGCCTTACTAGATCTGAATTTCACCACTGCAACTTAGTGCGGAAGTATCTTAGTGTGGCCTGTGAAATTTTCACTGATGACTATGTTAATAATTGATTAAGCAATGAAGTCATGACTGCGCCAAATGTATAAAAACATTCCCTGATTTGCTGTTATTACACTTCCTTAGCAACTTACTCTGAAAAACAGGTTTTCAAACATAACACGCAAAAATGCTTTCTGATTTCTCTCTGTCACTGAGTAACGCAGAAACACAAGCTGTTACTTGCAATTCCCTTTTACTAACACAATGATCAGCCCAGGGACTATTATGAAAGTCTGCAAACAGTTCCTTTGAGGAACAAATAAAAGCCATTCTGTGTACACAAAATACTTTCAGTTGGATAAAACATTTCATGGGTCATGATCAATGTTTCATATCCTGATAAATTTAGATTACTCCCTTACAAAGGTGGGTGAAAAAAAGCTGCTTGTTCAATAGACTTTCCAAAGGCTGGATGGCTCAAAAAGCCTTTAAAATAGTTTTTCTCCTTTTTTTTCTCTCCAAAAATCAATACACTATAAAACACTTTACCTTCAAGAGTTACTGCACTTTAGAAAGAGAATATTAAATGTAGGTCTGTTCCCCAAAATATTTTTTAATCTAGCTCCCCCAAATACAATATTATTATATCCAAAGATACTTCAATGCAACATTTGATGTTCAAAACACACAGTCTTCTCTCTTTTTCTTTCTATTTTTGGTATCCAGAACTCAAACCAAATATCTTTATTTAAAAAAACACATGGGAGGTAGGAAGGGGCGAGAAGCCACATTAACCCTACTGACAATTTTTGTGCTTTCCAGCTAGTAAAAGATTTATGTAGTACTTCAGTGTTCTTCTGACTTTGCTTCACAGTGAATGTGTATGTATAGCAACTTTACAACTAAAATCAATGTAAAACTTTTGAATCTTTGTTTTGTTTATTAGTTTGGTCTTTGCAGTAACATCTTGGCAGAGGAATAGCTAATATGTTTTTTTTTATATATATTGAATGCTACTTTAATTATGGTAACAAGGTGCATATGGAGAAGGTGTTATTACAAAATACTAAAGCATTCCATCCTGTTTCTGTTATAAAACTGGATCATGAGAATGATTTTCAAGCAAACCTGATCCTTGAATACAACAAGTGTAAGGAACATTATCATTTGGCCCCAAATCTCCACAAACTCATTAAAATCTGTGGGTTCTGAACTAGTACATCAGCCTCCAACAACAACAAAGAATTGAAATAAGCCTAATGTTAAAGCTCAGTAACAAAATGAGGTTATGTCCCCTTAATTATGGGATTTAAAGCTTCCCTATAATTTATTATGGCTATCTGCAGATTCTATATCTTATGCTCTTCACTGTTGGCCCATTAACTCCTACTCATCCACTGAACACTGTACGTGACAGAAGCCATGACCACAATTTATGGTAACCCATGCAAGACCACTTAGGAGGTATATGAACAATATAATAAAGGAGAGGTCCTGGGCAAAATACAACAGGATTCAACATCATTCAACAGTTATTTACATAGGCCTCAGAACCTAAGTTATAAACCAGTAACATTGTTTATGTAAGGTATTATTTATTTTATTCACTCATATCAAAAGAGCATTGAAAGGGAGAGCAAAAGCTTGCCTAGGACTTCCTTCTTCGTGGCAAAACCAGGCACAGCTCTGCTGAGTTGTTAGCCTATGTCACAGTCCTGGAAAAGTAGTCCAGGTGCTAATCAAAGAGAGAGGTTAGGCCCAGTGTTGGAAACAGACACTGATGGTAGGATGCCTCTCTCATTTTCAATTTTTTACCCATAGGAGGAGGTGTTACCCTTATGCCTTTTGCCTACCTAATGGCTATTGGCATGGCCAGCATCAAGCTAAAAAATTTATCCTTGCTCTTCAGCTAGCACTCTGTCAAAGCTCTACTTCACAGCAGCTGGGAGAGTAACATTTATTTGTGCCTACATTGTTGAGAAGCCCTGAGTCAGCTCTGCTAGAATGATTCCTCATGATGAAAAATTTACAGCTTTTACTCTGCCTCCTTCTGTCCTTCCCTCCTTTCCTCCCTCCCTTTTAATACCCTTCCCTTTTCCCCACAGTGTTCTTCCCAATTAGATTTGGCAATCTCCCCAATTCCTGTTTAACATTCTCCATCATCATTTTCAAAATAAATGTATCTCACATTGTATCTCTATTTCAAGACCTATATACTTTGGTTTTAGACTGATGGCTTTTAAAGAGTGAGCCAAATCCCTAAATGCTTTAAATCAATAGTGTTCTTTAAGAATTGCTTTAATCACTTAGACAAGACACCTATGCAATTTCTAGGAGCAAAGTCACAACTCAGGGACAGAATGAGTTATACAAGATCCTGTCATCAGCTGAGAAGTGCTGTGAACATCTATAGATGTTGGAATGTGCACAGTCAGCTAAAAATACTTTGCAAAGCACAAAAATTGACTCTGAAATAAGAAAGGAAATCAAGTAATGCTCCTCTTTCTAGTGCCTTGCCAATTACCATTACCTTCAACCACTACAAGGCTCCAGGCCATTATGGTTGATGATAATCAGCAACATGGAGAAGAGAACAGAGCTTTCTGTCAGTGGCATCTGTACAAAAATGACACGAGGCAAAGGGAAGCAACCTACTTGCTGGTACATAAAACCAGCTATAAGTAAGTCAGGGGAAAAACTACCATTGGGTTTACTCCAGAATTTTCTGGGCTTCATTTATAAGGAAATTTTCCATTGTAGAAAAAAAGTCACAGCTTAAAGAAACATTTAAAATAAATCGTTTGTTCCAGCACAATGTTTTAGAAACAACTTCATAAAATCAAAATACAAATATTTTCTTCAGTTTGCCAGGAAATTTCTCTAGATTTAATTTTGATCTCTGTACTTTGCCCTAGCATTGGTTTATAAATAAATTCCTTGTCTGAGATCTACAAGGATGATTCTGCCACTTCAACAATTGAAAGAGAAGAAAAACTGACCAAGATACTAACACAAGCTTACAACTTGTTATTATTAATTTTTATGTATCTTACTTGTTTATGAGTGGCACAAAAATCTGTAGGTAGTAATTGCTATTCACACCCCACCTCTCCTTGCCTTTGGAACAGAGGAAAGCTAGCTGCATCTGTGCTCAGAGGATGCCAGATCACTGCCGGTGCCTGCCTAAACTCAGCTGGCAGGCAGCCCTTGGGGGTGGCACAGCAGCTGGTAGGAGTAGGGACAACCCTTCAAGTTTCTGCTTTTTTCCTAAAACTTTACCAAGATGCGGTGAAAGCATTGGGATTATCCTAACCTACATGTAGTTACTAAAAGACAGTGGAATATAGATTCCAAAGGAATATGTCATATTCCAAAATTGTCTCTTGTGAAATTTCAAATTTCTGTGTCGCTATTAACAACATTTTGTTATAGATTGCCTATCTTAACAGAAACATATCAAATTTTGATTAATTCTTTCCTTTCTTCCTAAAAATACATCTAGAATCTTTAATGAAGAAATAGTTTCAGTTGAAAGATAAAAATTCTAAGTCTTTAAAAAGTGGTTATCTGCAGGTGGCAAAGCCAGGAGCTGCCTGCCCACCTTCTGAGCAAGGGGAATAGCTTTCAGGGGGCTGTGTGGAGCTGGCTCCCAGTCACAGCTGCCAAGGTAACTGAAACCAAGATCACATACAAGGACCCACCTGCAAAAACAGCGAGCAGAAACAAGTTTAGAGAACCTTCTTATTTGTATTGTATCTGACCAGAGAAGCACCTTTAAATACATTGCATCTCAATTCAGTAATAAGAAAATTAGTCCTTTAGGCAACAACAGCCAGGTGAGAGGAGCATGATGCATCCCCCAAGCAGAAGAAATAGAAATATTCGGGATGCCGAATATCCAAGTAGATATGATGAGTCACCAGTAACCTGACCTTCACGTAGAATATGTAATGTCTAGCAGCAGAGTTAGGGTTGAACATCAAAATCTCATTTCCGATTACTGATCTGTGAAATGCCTGTAGACAGCGAAAGAGTTTCAGAGAACAAATAATATCAAAAGAATTATCAGCAAACAAACTATGATATTTAATGAAGCATAAGATATACTTTTTTATCTTTACTGACTGATCCATGCATCTGCAGACCTAGTATTTCAGAAAAAGCTGTTAACAACAGGAGAACACTTGTTTTTCATAAAGAGTTGCACATTTTGTCTTCATGCATTCATGTCTTTATCGATGAAGGCAATAGAATTTCTAGGAAAACAGGAATGAATGCAAAATACAATCCAATGATGGTAAATTGATTTAAAAAAATAAGTTGTTCCCAATAACCAAACAGTATAGTCAGAGCTATGTTTATTTACAGTATACAGTTTTGTAACTGTAACTTGGAACTAATAACATATTTAAGTGGTTTGAATCAGCCAAAGAGGCACCTGAGCCTGTGAAGCTGTCAGCAGGAACTCCTTCACAGCTGCAGTCCAATGGGTTGTAGTACATACAGACATATATGTACATACAGTATGCAAGGTAAACTTGTACATCTCAACTAGATTTGAATATGGTGATTAAACAACTGCAAGGATTGAAAAAACAATAAAATATTTTACACTTTGATTTACAGTCTTTAAATACTAACATGCTGGGGTAAAACAAGGTTCTACTTACTACTGACTAGAATAGGGCAAGGTAATTACATAAATTTCTTAGCAGTCTTTTATGGTACCCTATTTCTGCTTTCTTAAAGAGCTATTTCTACCCAAGAATAAGGAAAAAAAAATTCTCATATCTTACTTTCTTTTTTTTCCTTCTCATTTTTTGTTGACGTCACACCCTTTAGCGGTGTGTTTGTCTGCTGCCTCCCCTTGGGCAGCTCTCCTCCCCCAGCCCTTTCTTGTTCCTTTCCATGCTGAATAATCATGGACAATCTCCACTTTATGCTGCTACTCTTCTCTCTCTCCAGGATTATCAGCAGAATTTGAGGTGCAGACATTTAAGAAACAATATTTATGTATGTTACTATTGCTAAGAGGTAACTCCAGTAGTTCATAGTACTAAATAAGTTGTTAATAGAAGCTGACAACAGGACCCTTTTCAAATAGTGCTTTAAGTGTTCTGAATCTAGAGCAGAAAGGCTGATGTAGCACAGAAAAGAGATGGATTCCTGCAAATGTCATCTGTTCCAGGAGGCACTAAAGGGACAATGTGGCATGGCTCCCTTTGTGTCTGCTACTTCATGTTAAAACACTCTGTTATTCTGAACTGAGGGTAAAATATTCCCTCCCTTCTTTTATCTTGTACCCCTTTAGAGCTAAATCATGTTTGCTTAAAGTCTTCTTCAAAATATGGAGTGAATGTTCCTTTAAACACACCGAGTGTTTGGCTGTAGACCACAATGCTGAAGAAAGGTTAGAAGTAGGCCCTTATGTAGGGGCACTTGCTCTCTCTCACAGAGAAAATGTTCCCTTTCTCTGGACAAGACCACAGAAGTCTATTATTTTAGCGTTATTATAATGGATATCAAAACATCTTTAAACCTACTGTAACATGGAAATTGAAAACTTTTTTTTCTTCAGTGTCTTTTTCTTTCTCTCCATTAGTGGTAATTATGCAATCATTTTTTTTTATTTTTTTTTAGTGAATGCGAACAATTATCAAGATACATACATTAAAAATTTTGACTCAAAATGACAAAGCAATAGGTTATGCAAAAATGCAACCACAAAGGATTTGAGATTGCAGCATGGCAAACACATCATCTCTTCTTTTTGAGATGCAAATTTCCACATGAAATGTAAAAATTGTCTGCAGCCAACTAGAAAAATAACAGAGCTATATTGTGCCATCTCAATACACAGTTGAACATACTTATCCATCAGAGTTTTTACTACTGCATGAATAATGTACACAGTTGACAGTTCTGAATAGCTATGTTGATTTTGACTTAAAAACAAATAATCCTGTTTATCTGTGAAGAATACAGATATGACTGGATGCCAACAATTTACTGTGAAAGGCAAGGCTGGGTGCTGTGTCATAAAGTACAAGATATTTTTGGATGTCTGAAGCCTGATAAAATCAGTTTACTTTGATGGCTGCAAGAATACATTCATAAAGACCTGATATATGGTAAAAGGACCTTCTGAACTAGCAGTAGGCAATTTTCTTAGATAACTTGTAAACATACCAAAAATGTGCATTCTCTCCTTCACTTCTACATGGGAGATTTTTTCTTAGGTCATAATATTCTTCGTACCAGAAAATAAAAATAGAAGGTTGACCATGGAATGTTTCATACCATAAATAAATTTCACATTTGATTGTGCAATGAGCAGCAAAGATCCTATTCTACAAATATAAAGTTAGCTGTTAAAGTTATGAGCCACATCTGACAGAAAGCAAAACATAGTAGTGACTTTTTTTACTTGATAAATATACAACATATAAATAGCAGCAGACAGGGTCATATTTTCTGGAAAGCTGAAAAAAACACTGAAAGTCTGTGGATTACAGTCCAGAGATGAACTAGTGCAGAGCTGCAGCATGCTCTAATGCTGTTTGGACTGTAGCTGAAGAAGCTCTTTGTGGACAAGGAGTACACATACCAAAGGACAGAAAAGACAGAATCTTGTGGTATGCTTGGACAAAAAAAAACGTGTGAGAAAGATGAAATTACCATTCAAAATGTTACTATTAAAAAGATAAGTAGACAAACAGGTTTTGCTTGCCTTTCTTCAAAATCACAGAGAAAAGCAGGTATTATTATTGACTTTTTAAAGGTGTTGAGAAATGTTTTTATAAGATTGTGACATATGAAGAGAGAATTTCAGATTCCAAAATAAGAAATGAGACTACTTAAGTTTAAAGAAAAGGTATTCTAGTAATTGCAAATTAGTGTAACTCCACTAAAGTGAAAGAGTGTAGAACGGATTTCACTGTTTATGGATCTGATCCTTGTTAAGCATAAAATGTTGTAAGTTATGTATTTTCTTTTAGTATAGTAGGTTTGTATTTCTTTTACTTCTTTCCTCTGGAATTTTCCTCTTTAATCATCCATCACTTTCTCTGCCCCTCAGTATGTCTGGGATAATATGATTCCTGGCTTTTCCCACTACTTCCAGTCTTGTGGTCTAGTGTTCATCACTGGTTCCATTATGAATTTCTGCACATGATTTACCGTCAGTCTGCAAATGGTCTTCTATTCAAGTTCTAGAAAGTCATGGCACACCTTAGGTTCCCAGACAGAACACATTCAGGCTCCCAGTTATGGCCAATGCCTTTCCTTTGGTTTGCCACAGCCAAATGCACCCTTCTTCTTTCCATCTCCTCCTTTTCCTCAGACAAATATCAAAATGATACAGACTTGCTCTTTTGAGACCTTGTTGTTATACTTCAGATTTCTGAAAATTTTTGGTTTGAGGTTTTTTTCTCATACTGGGATTAATATAACACAAATTTGTAAACAAACACCCCACCCCACCCTAAACAACTGGGTTTGTTTCAGGGTGTAAGAGGGATCCCATCAACACAGAAGACTGGGCTATACTACAACTTCCAGTTAAGTGATTGTCCTCACCAAACCAAGGCAGAAGTAATCTGATAGAGAAGACTCTATCTTGCAAGTTCTGAAATAGAACCAATTATTTTCTAGTTTTAAAAGCCTATAAGATCAACGATTTATTCAGAAGTCAAACATGGCACAAATGTAAGCGTGAAACATTCAAAAGTAAACAGTTTGGAATAAAACCAAAAACAATCTGAGAGTTAATTATCCAAAGTGATCCATGACTATTTACGGTAACAGATACACTGTATGGAACATCTGGATTCACTCTTAAAAGACATTTGCTCTTAACTAAACAAAGAAGAGTCCAAAATCATGAGACTGTAATAATTTTTTTTTACAGCTCTACCAGTGAAAAATGTTAGGCTTGAGGACAACCAATTAATTTACTGTCAGCAAGAGCAGTTTTACTTACAATGCAAAAAATGTCATTTGTATTAAATCCTCCCCCGGTTTCGTTTAACAAAAATTTAACTTTTCTTTTTTTTTTAAAAATTTGTTTCACATGACAAATGCGCGTTCTCCACCTCTTCCTCATTTTTAGATGGTTGTGTGCTAAAGATATACTTCAATAATCACTTTGCTGAGGTTGAAATAAACACTAGATGGCAGAAGAAGGCTGCAGTTGAGCATTTGAAAAGGGCACCACCTAAGCTCGCCTGCATTTTACACGGAGCTTTTCAGATGCCAGTTGAAATATTTACCCGCGTTTTTTTTTTCTACGAAAGTTGTCAGCGGTGACTGACATAAAAAAAAAAAAAAAATTATCTCCACGCGTTACAAGCTTGGCATACCCACTCTGTTTTTCTTCCCTGAAGGTGCAAAGCCCGCGGTGTTACCCTGCCAGGCTCCCAGCTACCGGCTGCCCACCCCCAACGCCCCCGGCGGTTCCCGCCCGGGCCGGCGGCGGCGGCAGCGCGGAGGGTTCGGTGGCCCTCGGAGCGGCCTCGGAACGGCAGAGAGCCGTAAAGTCAGCATCCTGAGCCACCATCACGTTGAGTTCGCAATGGGCCTGCGTATTTTAGGTAGAAAACGACCGATAACTGAATGTAGAATTTAGGATTTAGGCTGAAGGAGAGAAAGATCAAAGAAAGTGATTTACCTTTCAGGCTTGTCAAGGAATCTAACAGTAATGTGCTCAGAAACCATACTAGGACACAAACCACTCCAATACAGAAATTAATAGATGGATTAAAAAGACCACTTCTAAAATTTGAAATTAGTCTTTGTAAACAGTATTAATTGAATTAAGAGCTCAACATAAAGAAAGAGATTAACAGGTACGCTGGCTCACCCAACCAGCTTCATGCAGAAAAGTATACAACAAACAAAAATACCTAAAAAAATTAATGAAAGCAAGGTGTGACTCAGTTGTATTGACACTGTAAGCAATTAAGATCCTGTTTTGTTCAGTCAGGCTCCTGTACCCCACCATGTCTTTAATGAATCCCACTGCATCACCTCAGCGGAGCAGCTCATATTTTGGGCAAGTGGAAAACAATGTGTGTTGGCTACTTGAGAAGTTACCTCCAGCTGCACTGGAGTGGTCTGTGCTGTGTATGATTTGCTGCTAACAGCACTAACAATACATTTCAGATGAGATGGCAAATTTCACTGAGGCTGTGCTGCAAATCTGCCTTTCATTCTTGTGTAGTAAACCTCATCTGTAGAGCCAAAAGCTTTGCATAAGAGCAACGATGCATACATTACAGCCTACAGCCTAGACATGTTGGATAGCATCACAAAAAAAAAAAAAAAAAGCAATGTGTAAAAACATTATTTCTCA